>JADRCD010220598.1:36069-52293 GCA_019843815.1 Montemys delectorum | reverse complement strand
GAGAGAGAGAGAGAGAGAGAGAGAGAGAGAGAGAGAGAGAGAGAGAGAGCTCTTTGTAATAAATTTGCCACTGCCTGGTCCAACCACCAGGGAATTGGTGTTTAGGTCCACTTAATTCTGAGGCAAACTAACAACTCAGCAGAGCTTTGATAAGATGACTCAGCATCTGTCTTCAAGATTCCATTTTGAAGTCACTATAACTAGGCCTTGGCTCTCGTGGTGACTCATTCCCCAGTCTTTGCCCTGCTGCAGGCAAGCTGAACCCTGAAATCCCATAGCCAGAGCCCTTTTGGTTTGAATGTGAGATGTGTCCCGCAGGCTCATACATTTGGACTCTTGACCCCCAGATGACAGCATGGTTTGGGGAAGCTGATGACATCTTTGGAACCTAAAGGAAATTGGTCCCCTAATTCATCAAGATGTAAGGAGTCTTGGCTTCATGCTCCCACTCCCATGAGCTCTGCCATGCCTTCTCCATGATGGCCTGTATACTCCTAAACCACAAGCCCAGAAATTCTTCCTCGATTATGGTGCTTCTGTTAGTTTCGTAGGTGATTATGCAGATGAGCATGTAAGTCCGGCCCAGACACTCTCTCAGGTCTCAATTCACAGAGAAGATCACTTACCAAAGACCTTCAACGCGTGCCAAAGGGCATTGTTCCCAGCAGTGATGAACAAAAGCCACTGTCCCCATCCGATGTTCTTCTCTGCTTGTTGGTTAAGTACACCCTCAGACCTGCTAAGTATTTTCATGGGAACCACCCACAGAAACATGAGAAAAGCCCTCTGAAGTTAGACCTGTGGCCTTGCAGCTGCTGATTACTAACAGGGTCTGAGATCCTTGGACAAAGCAGGTCTATTCCACCCTCAGATATGAACAGGGCTTGGACCCATCTTTCTAACTTCCCTCTGGAACCAGTAGTACATATACAAACTGAATTATTGTGACCCTTTCTAGACGCATTTGGAAATATATATGTGTGTATTTTTAGCCATGAACAGCTTGCTTCACTTTTAAGGAAACAAATATAAGCTGTTCCAGACCAAACTCTTAACACCAACTGAAAAATAGAAATCTAATAACAGAATCTGTCACTTATTGGCCACATTTTCTAGACACAACCAAGAGTTTTGCATATTTTCTTTTATTTCTCATAGCAATGCTGATAGTTATTTTTATCTCTATTGTCTTGAAAATTGTTCTTTATTTGTTTGTTTTATATGAGGACACTGTCACTTTCTTCAAAGACCCCAGAAGAGGGCATCAGAGCCCATTACAGATGGTTATGAGCCACCATGCAGTTGCTGGGAATTGAACTCAGGACATCTGTAAGAGCAGTCAGTGCTCTTAACCACTGAGCCATCTCTCCAGCCCCCATCTCTATTTTCAATTGAAGAAACTGAGATCATATAACCAGCTCAAAGAGGTTATGTGATGAGGTCAAAGGGGATAGATAGATAGATAGATAGATAGATAGATAGATAGATAGATGATAGAGATAGAGAGATAGATAGAGATGGACAAATGTTTATAGGCTGTTGTTAGAGTTTGTTTTAGTAAATTAATGGTTGTAGATTCTCCTCCAAAAACCATGATTTCACTAGCCCTGAGCAGTTACCTAGGTTTGCATTTCTATGCTTGGTACCCCTCTTGTTGAGTGAGTCTTAAGTTCATTAGAGAGTTATTGGTTACTACCAAGCCATGACCATGAGTCCTCAACCCTACACAAAAAAAGATAGGTAACTGAGTAGACCTGGGAATGAGAGAAGTGGTCCTCCCCCATCAATTGGTTATCCAGTACCAAACAGCCCTTAAAATATGAATACAAGTAACATTATATGGACTCAACAGGTATCCATATACATTTAGGAATATATATATATACATATATGTATGTGAATATATAAATATATACATACATACATACATACATACATACAATAACAGTTCATGAAAAAGAGGCCATGAATTTAAATGACAGCAGGGAAGGAGTTTATACAAGAGTTTGGAGGGAGAAAAAGACATGGAGAGATGTTATAATTAAATTATAGTCTTCAAAATAAAACAAAGTTATAGGGATGCTTAGTGGTGTAGCCAGCATGTGAACCCAGGTCAGTCTGAACAGTAAAGCCTGGCGATTTATCATAACAATGGTGATGCCTACTAATACTTAAGAAAAGAAGGCTGTGTGATAAACTACTTTATTACTGAGGTATGTTGACAGTTATTAATGGTAAGTAACAATGTAAGAACCTGGAATCCATCCCAGTCAACACTGAAAGACAGCAAAGTAGTGAGCTATGGTTTCTAAGAGCAGCCTGGATCTGTATGAGGCATGGGGGTGGGGGAAGCTAAGCCTGAGAAAGAATGAGATGTCAGCTCACCAGTTCACCTAGACTGCTACCATCTAGGTTCTGTCCAATGTCAGCATTTCTAGTTGATTATCTAGGAGATTGTGAAGTCTAGTCAATCCTGCCGGATGTTTATGAGACTTGTAAAAGTTAAAGGTGCTCGAGTGAATCGATCTCCAAACCAGGCTTCTACTTTGCCGTGGATCGTGGAGGTAGGTGGAGAGGGGGAAGCTTCCAACAGTATGGAGAGCAGAACGCAAGGGATAGCAGTCCACTGTAGATCAAGAACATCACAGAGATCCAATGTCTAGGTTAGTGGACGGCAGGGACATCAGTCCTGTAGGCCCCAGGGTTGGAGAGCGGATCCAGCCTCAGTGTGGATCAAGGGGAAAGAGTGTCTGCAGAAGGACACACACGTGCGTTCTTAAAAGGTCTCACCTTGTCAGATGCCTGACCACTCCAGCAAATCCCCACTCGGCCAATATGTCAGGAGCTAGAGATCTTGGGCACTCAGCTCACAGTCCCTCTGCCAAAGCCTGTGGAGGACATGGGGTTGCCACCCACAGGCCAGGCTGGGATTGTTCAAACCTCAAGTACTCTCACTATGCCCGGTATTCCATTAGTAGATGGGTCAGACCTGGAGCAAACAAGCAAGGAGTCCCATCATTATTCTTTCTTATTTTCTTTGTAGTAAGAGAAGACATTATTCCTGGTGTGGGTTGCAAGCTCCCCCCAGAGACGACTGAAGATCAAGTCAATCTGGGTTATAGAGAAAACAAGGACTCCTGGTAGGCCCACCAATGTTGCAGGGAAAAGTGGTGTTTCAGCCATCACAGCATGTTTCTTCTGCACACATGCTTCTCTCATGAAAGATGGCATTCCAAGGGCTGGAAATGGGTTGGGTGGGATAAGCGTTACCCCTAATTCTCTGATCTCACTTTATCAGAGCTAAACATTACCGAGTTCTGAGCCTTTCAAGCTGCTCTTAGCCAGATGCCAGTCACCCCAGAAGAGGTTGGCTCTGCAAGAGGCTTGGTGCTAAGCCCAATCAAATCTGAGCCTGGGGGGCGGGCCAGAAACAAGGCAAAAGCTACAAAGCCTGTGGATCTCAGCCCTACAGGCAAAGGTGGGTTAAACATGCATGTTCTCTGCGAGTGGACTGTCTTGGTGAGGCTAAATCAGAGGATGAAATGGGGAACGTTCTCTACAGTGGCTAAAGAAAGTCTCCAGGTGACCTGGTCCTGTGCCAGCTTAGCTGCTAGCTAAGTTTTAACTGTAAGTACAAGGTTTTTATTCTACTTTTTCTTCCCCATCTCACCCCCCCTTTCCCTTCTTCCTTTCAAACTATGTTTCTGGGCGACTGTGAACACGCTATCTTGTCTTTAAAGGACAGAGACGGCATCTTACACATCCTAGAACAGACTGCCTTGCATGGTGTTTGGGACTCCTTTATAAAGTCCTCTTCATTTCATCTGTGGTGTAGCCACCAGCCAGTTGGTCATGCAACTACAGTTGACCCTAATTAAACTCAGTGGTTCACAGAACAAGATAGCAAACAAACTGGGAGAGTTTGTCTACCAGCTGCCCCTGGTTGGATAAATAGTTTTGTGGTTGGAAAAATCAGGAAACCCTCTTAAGTATTTAACAATTCTGTAACCGATATGGCTGTCTCTTCATCTGGAGTATTTCTATTTGAGAAAGTTCCGACTCATTTCTAAAGACGCACTTAAATTTATACGAGGAACTGGTAAGAAATAGCTTCATATTGAAGAGTTTAAGCTAAAAATAATTACACTAAGATTTGATTAAATAATTTTATCAGTTTTTAATCTGTTGAAAATTAACATTAGTTGATCAGAATTTTTTTTTTTTTTTTTGATTTTTTGAGACAGGGTTTCTCTGTGTAGCCCTGGCTGTCCTGGAACTCACTCTGTAGACCAGGCTGGCCTCGAACTTAGAAATCCACCTGCCTCTGCCTCCCAAGTGCTAGGATTAAAGGTGTGCGCCACCACTCCCCTGGCTTTTGTTCTTTGCAATTTTTATAATTCACCATGAAGTATTTCAGATGACTCCAGAGCTGATGGTTCAGGGATGCCACTGTGAGAATCGCCAATCTCGTTTCTCTTTGAATGTTTCTCCTTCCGATGAAGCCAATTTTCATCTCCAGAAATTTTGCACATATTACATTAAATGTAGCATCAGGAACTTTCAGTTCTTATCGCTTGTTTGTTCATTTCCTAAGAACAAGGCAAAATCATTCTATGCTTCTTGAGTGGCTGAATGCCTCCCCGCAACAAGCTTAATTTGTCCAAAATAGGAACCACCTGTTCCTTCACCTACAGCCTGCCCATACTCAGGCCTCATGACTCTGGCTGTCTTTCTGCTCCACTTCAGGTTTCTTTACTGTGTGACACTTCTAATGTAACATTAAAAAAAAAAAAAAAAATGTAGCTCAACTTAAAAAAAAAAAAAAAAAAAAAAAAGGTGGGGCCTTTGGGGCACAACTAGACCCAGGGGCTCCAGGCTTATGAATGGGATTAGTTCTCTGAGGAGAGAGGCTGGAGGAAGCCTGTTTGCCCCCTGCTGCTCTGCACAAATACATACAAGGAAGCAGATTCTCAATAGACTCAGGTCTACTGGCTTCTTCATCTTGGACTTCCTAGTCTTCAGAACTGTGAATAATGAGTTTCTGTTCTTCATAAGTGACCCAGTTTAAGATATTTTGTTATAGCACCTCAAATGAACTGATACCAGTCTCCTCAGCCTCACACCCTCAAATCATTTCTCTGCCTCAAACCATGAATGATCCTTACACACAGTCTGTGCTCAAAGCCCTACAGTGATTCTTATCTCCCTCAGAATAAAGCTAGAGTCTACAATGGCTCCCAGGTCCTCAGAGGTCTCAAAGGACCTGCATGACCCACCCACTCCCCCACATACATACCCCCTAGCATTGGTTCAAATTTTACCTTCCCAGGTGAACCTACATGGTCACCATATTTCAAACTGTCCAGCTACCTCCACATTCACTATATTTTTCAGCTTCGTCCCGGGTCTCCCATGAATCTTCTAATCATCTACGCATAGAGTTCGCTTCTCTATTGCATTCCCCATCTGCCAGAAATGAGTGTCACTGTTCCTTGCTACATTCCTAAGTGCTAGAACAGCCTGTGTCCTTACAGGCGACACCTTGTACCTACCTTCTGAATTAATCGTGGGTGAGTAAATGGATAATGTTCTGAACTATGTGGTTACTGATTTTCAGATTTTAATTAAAAGAGAAAGGGAACAGAAAGTTGTTTGAGGAAATAAAAGAAAGTAAAAGCGTAGCTTAGCCAAATAAAAAGACATCAGTAAAAAGAATATGATGGCTCTACCAAGAATCTGCATCCGAATCATTAAGTGCGAGATGCAGGTGCATGAACGGGTATGCTAGCTTTTAACAAAAATTACATTCTTTTTTTTGCGTGTTACCCAGGAAACTGGTGATGATGTCTGTTCCTAAATAAGGAAAGTGAGTAGCTAGGAAGCAAGGGTTAGCAGGAACTAGCATTTCAACAGGCAACACATTTACTCTTGAATGTTGTACCATATGCAAACAATATCTATTAATTTAAAGTTTAAAATAAAATCCGAAGAGCAGCCTCCGGGGTTAGCAAATCACAAACGAATACTCACCGAGGAAGAATGAGTCTCCTATTCTTCAACTAGGAAAACATCATCCCAAGACTCGAGTGTATGTCCCATCTGAACATACTCAACTATTCAGGAAAGAAGTAACTCAGGGGCTGGCTAGATGGCTCAGAAGGTAAAGGGTCCACTTGCTGATGACCTGAGTTCAGTCCCTGGGACCCCACTTGGTAGCAAGAGAATGGACTCCTGCAAATTGTCGCTGGACTCCACAAGCATTTGGTGGCACTTGTGCTCATGTGCCCATGCACACACACTAAATAAATCCATGTAAACGATAGTCAACAACTCAGGAAAAGTAGTCGGCTTCCGTGACTCTGAAGACAGCAAAGCTGCTCAGTGGCATCAAATGCCAGCTGTCAGAGAAAGATCTTGACCGAGGTAACAAACTTGGATGATCAGATCCAGACATTGACTGTTCCACCCACAAGGACACAGTTAGAGCATGACACATGTCCCCTTCCACTGTCCCATAGACACACTTCTCCAGGAGAAGCATCTTCCTGATGATCAAGGGTGCTCCAGGACATGGAAAAGGGTCCTCCCTCACAACTCCTTTTCTGATCATTTCCGTCGCATCTGCCTAAGCAGGGCCGCTTAGATGGAGAGAAGCTAGAGTTGACCTTCCCATTGGTGACACCACCCCCGTTGCCTCTTCATTTGCCTCAAAGTTTCCACTAAATGCATTGCCTGTCTAAATTTCCACTCACTTGTGTGAAAATAGGAATAGTCACTTTTAAAACGACTTATTCATTATATAGTATGTACCACAGAGTGTATGTGGAGAGTGGAAAACAACTCTCAGGTATAGGTTCTCATCTGCCACTTCATGGGATCCAGGGATTAAACTCAGGTTGTCACACCCAAAACAAAGGCTTCTATCCACTGAGCCTTCTCAATGGACAAAACTCCTTATACTACTGATTTATTGGATCCTGGGTGCAGCGGCTAAGAAATGCCTTCCAGGAAAATTCTAAAAGCATTGGTACCAATGCTGTTTTCAGTGGTGTTTTCTAATTAATTTTCTATTCTAATTCTTGTAGCTGTTAGGTCAATTTGACTGTTCTATTGGTAATAAGTAGGTAAACGCACTGGCCATCCATGATTTCTTAGTGTTCTGACTTCTGAGATATTCAATACGCACTTGGACATCTAGCTCAAGATAGTCTAGTATGTGTGTACCCACATGAGGGTAGGATTCAAATTTACCATCTGTAAGTCTGACAGCAAACCCGAACCTGTGGTAATCTGACCATTCTTTACAATCTTCCACTGCTCTATGTTCACCCGACCCACAAAATAGGAACAAATAACAGAACATCTAGTGCCTCGAAGTCTGGAAAATTAGACATGTCTAAAGGATCGGGTTATTCTTCCTAGCTAAATCCTTAAACAATCTAGTATGATTGGGGTGCGAGTGTGCGCAGCTTATTCCCTAGTGCACTCTTTAGGGATGGGCTTTGAGGGAGTGACTGGACCATACGGGTACCAGCCTCATTGAAGAATTACGCCATTGATAGATTCAAAACTGAATGGACACTGGAAAGTGGTGGAAACTGTGAATGGAGAGTCTGACTGGATAAAGTGGACCATCATGGAAAAGTGTATCATGTCCTGGCCTCTTTCTGCCTCGGTGCTTTTTGTCTGTGATGAAATAGATACCATCATATGCTGCCTACCATGAGACTCTTTCTTACTATACATGCACCCAGAAACAACAATTGAAATCCCGAGGTTAAAAAACAAACAGGGTGATGGTGGTGCATGCCTTTAATTCCAGCACTTGGGAGGCAAAGGCAGACGGATTTCTGAGTTCAAGGCCAGCCTGGTCTATAGAGTGAGTTCTAGGACAGCCAGGGCTACACAGAGAAACCCTGCCTCAAAAAAACCAAAAAAAAACAAAAAACAAAAAACAAACAAAAAACAACTTTCCCCTGTGTTTATGTTGGCTGCTTTGTCACAGTGGCACAAATGACTAACACATCATAGAGGTCAGTAGGCCATAAAGTACATGCGCCATCTCCCCTAAGGATGGGTAAAGGTCTAGGGAGAGAAGAGTGTGGGAATCTAGGTAATGTCTGCCTCTACAACAAAGAGTGGGTGAGGTCTGCCTCCACAAAAAGTAAAAAGGTCACTGGGTCATTAAGAAAATCCAGCTTTCTGGATGAAATGCAGGTATTTGATTTTTTTTTCTCCTCCACTGAGGAGACATCCCTGCATGATTAATATTCCTGTTTTTCTTAGTGCTTCTCTGTGTGTAGCCTCTGGGTCCCAAACAAGGATACTTGGCTCAAGGAAAGGTGACCAGAAACAGCCCCATAAGAATGTGCTCTCTAGGTGAGAGCTGCATGCTTCTGACGAACTCATGGTGGCGTATGCACGTGCCTGGTCTTCCAGGAGGGCATGCTCTACAGACTATGTAAATTCTGTGTGCAGTGATCAGAGGATACATTCTGTTTGTTGATGATCATATTTTTCATTTTTACTTTATGTAAGCCTCACAGGAGAAAAGCAGCATTTATTTGCAGGCAGAAAGGGAAGGCTCCTTTGGCCTGTGAATAGCATGTGCCAGAGGTTCTTTTCCGACTTAGTTGACCTAAATGATCTTACTTGCCAAAACATCTTCAGTTACATACTACTTCGTAAATGCTTGTCCACTGTGAATGGGACACAGAAGAGCAGCTAACTAGCACACAATTCGAGTAACAAGGGGGAATGCCGAGATCAGCATGGTCCTTTGGCTGCCAGAACAGTGGGAGGAATGTGGTCACCCAGAAACAAAGGGACAAGCAGGTCTCTGGAGGATAGTGATGATAGGAGTGTGCATCTCACACTTGAAGCTACCCCTTGGCCATTCTCAGAACTGACCAGTTAGAAGCTGCAAATTCACTTCTAGTTGGACAAGTTTCTTGTCCTTGTTTTGTGCCCATACTTACAATTGGGATCTTTCACTGAAGTCAGACTTTTTCTCTGTATTGATTGGGTAGTAGGAGTACACTATTCTAAACAGCAGTGTTGGCTCCCTGCGTGTGTTGACAAGCTCTTTGCCCATGACATTTGTCGTCCTATACCCCGGATGAGGGTGATGAGTGTCAGTTACCATGCCATCACACTGTAAGGAATATCCATCCATCTACAATCCCAGAACTCAGGAGTATGAGACAGGAAGACTTTGGATTCACGCCAGTCAGAACTTGTCTCAAATAATATTCACCAATATTTCCAATTTTTTCTCTCTTTAGGGTGGGGGTGGTAAAGGAGAGCTGAGACAGTCTTGTGTATCATAAGATATCATAAAATTCCATAGAGTTCCAAAAATGACTTTGAATTGATTCTCTTACTTCTATTTCACAAGATTTGAGACTAAAAAACTGCTACGTGCTGCCATGCTTGGTTTTGTGTGGTGCTGGGGACTGAACCCAGGGCTTTTGTACACGATAGGTTAAGTATTGTACAAAGTGAGCGAGCTTCAACAGACCCCAGCCCCTTCCTTACCTTATGTGATTCTTTGCAATGTGGAATCCTGAAGAACTGGTTTTGAAATGCACAGGTTTTCACAAAAAGGAGAGAGAATGGGCTATTTTGATAAGACAAAAACCACGAAGGTATTTTAGAGGCCTCATTGTGCATTTCTGGAATAAAGAAAAAAAAAATGACACTTCCTCAGGGGAAACCTGAAAGAGGCTGGGGAACTAAACTCACTGTATGAGAGAGAACTAGCCTGAGCCAATAGTTTAAACAGAGAAGAAAAGGTTACTGGCCAAATGCTGGTTTGAGAAGCATGTCTGTAGAATATGATCAGTGGAGAAGACCCATCCAACTGAGCACCGAAACATGGATTGGAATGAACTGAAACACACTGGCTTCTTTGGTTGGTTTTGCTTTTGTTTTCATTTGTTTTTGAGGCAGAGTCTCACTGTGTAGACCAGGCTGGTCTTGGATTCACAAAGATCCCCATGTCTCTGCCTCTCTAGTGCTGGTATTGAAGGCATGGATGACATAAACATTGGCTTCAATGTTAACTGCTAAGGAGAACTATCTTTGTACTGATCTTAATTTGTCAGTAAGACAACCAAGAGTACTGGTCGACCCCAGTCAGTGCTTCAGGAGCATATATGAAAAGTAGGATGCATTAAGTTGGACACAGCTGGAAAGCAAAATCCACGGAAATACCATTTGTATTGTAGCTTTGGGTCACCAGAGACACTTCCTGTGACTGCCAAAGAGGACCAGGGAAGGGGAAACCCCAGAGTCAAAATGAAAGCAAGCCCATTATCTGGTTTGAATAGTTTGCCCCCTGGGGTTAGAATACATTTCCTAAAATACCAGTGTGTCAGGAAGAGTGCCAAAGCCAGGTCTCAGGAGGGAGGCCGGGTGGGGCTGGGGTTAATGGTCATCATCTACCTTCTTTCTTGTCCCTAGGCAGGGGATAAAATGAACCACATCTTTTTTTACACAAATATCCTCACTAGATCAAAGTAGAACAATAGATTTTATTTAATTAAAATAGATTAAAAACAGACTGTGTAAAAGAATTAGAATTTTCAATAATTTACTATTATTTACATTAGCAAGTGCTGGTCATTAGTAGACACAGTGAGGTCGTGAGCTTGCAGGACTCAGACCTTTTTGTGGTCTAAGCTATAAGCTTCCCTTCCTCTTCATCCCTTCCTTTCCGATCCATCCTGGCACTTATGCCACTGAGTTCACCAGGGGAGGGACTTCAAGCACCCTGGGCAGTGGTGACTACATCCCCACCAGGCAGAAGAGCTGACGGGTGCTGGCAGCAAGGAGGAAGCTCTCTTCTCTGGAAGAAAACTTTACACTAGGTTCATATGCACAGGACCGTGAATGCGTTCCCTTCCTTGAAGCCAGCAATCTTCTCCAGGCTCGATGGTGTGTAAATGCTCCTTCCAGTTCGCCTCAAACCTAGTTTCCAGGGAGCAGATGTGAAGCAAAAAAAAAAAAAAAAAAAAAAAAAAAAAAAAAAAAAAGCCACACATCCTTCTTAGGAAAGTCCTGAGTCACTTAATATCCCCTGCCCACCAGGTCCAGAACTTGGTAACTTAGCAAAAATCCTCTTGAAATGCTTTGTGCCTTTGACACACAAGAGAAAAGTGGGGGTTCAGGGCCATATGACCAAGAGGAATGCTCCCCAAGTTGGCAGTGAGACAAGAGTTAAGTGTGGCCTGGCATCCCAGAAGAGGCAGGCTGGTGGGGCTGAGTGCAGGTAGAAGGCTCCTCAGAGCTGCCTATGGTCATCAAGATCCCTTGTGCCTCCGTGTTTCTAGACACTCAGGCCTGTTGAACCTCAGGACCCTAGAAGGCCCAGGCTGAGCAGTAGCCTTGGCCCTTGGGGGAGGCACAGTAGACATCATGAGGACATGCAGTCGAGGATGGAGTCAGAGAAGGCCGGATAGAGAGGCTTAGTCCAAAATGTCTGTCTCAAATGGGACCAGATGGTAATAGGACAAGTTGGTGACATAAGCTGCTGGGTCATCACCATCTTCCAACTCTGAGGTGAACTCGCCACCATTCTCAAACCTGAAAGAGATGACAGAGGTGAAGGCCACTGTATGGGAACCTAGCTAGAAGTAAGAGAGGACAAGAAGTGGCCAGGGCCGTGCAAGGATACTGAGAACTCCAAGCTCTATGGACAAGGGACATCCACGAGGTGAGGTCCTTTCCAGGCTTGCAGCAGACACATGGGAAGAGCTGTGAACGCACAGACTATTTAAAATGGGTGGTACCGCCCAGGCAACACTTCTGAGTAATCACCGTCTTGGTGATTACTTTCTGCATCTGTAAGGTAGTGGGGCCTTCATGCTTCCTTTCTTTGCAGTGATATTCTAGCTCCTGCTCTGCACCAGGCCCCGTGTCAGCTTAGAGATCAGCAGTGGACAGGCAGGTGTAGGTGATGGGTCCTCAGGAGCTTGCAAGGACACCAGGGAGGGACACTACAGGAGGCTCCCTGCGGTCATGGAGGAAGGTTCTACCTCCCTATGGTCATGGAGGTGGGCTCTACCTGGTGGCCAAGCCGGGTTCGATCCAGGATGACTCAGGGTCTGAAGGATGAAAGTTTAGCAGGTATGGGAAGCTTAGATAGTGCTCACGGGGCCATCCTGAACTTCCCATCACCTACTCTGCCTTCAACACCTCCCCTCAGACCAGAGGATGTCCTGAAGGAGGGATGAAAGAAACTGGAGGAAGAACTTCCAAAGGCCTCGAGACCAACACTGCCAGGGTTCTTGCTGACCCTCCTGTCCCATCCCCTCAGTGCCCACTCACTGGTGCCCATCTTCCTTCTGGGTCAAATTTGGATGTTCTCTGCAGAGTCTCCATTGCACTCCACTGCATGACAGCCACTACTCCCAGACCAGGGCCACATGGTAAGCATCGCATGCCACCAGCCTTCCGGCCTCCAAGTGTTCAACAGCCTACTTTTGGGGAGGCTGATGCCCGTTCTGAGTTACTGTTGTTGGGAACAATGAGGAACTTTTACAGAGGGCCTGAGAATATGGTGAGACACTGTGTTGGCAGAGCAATCCCCTGGCCTGCCTGGCCTCTAGGCAGGGGACCTCTGGCTGGCAGGGATGGCACTCTGGTGTACCATAAATGAATATTAATGGAAGGAAAGTCCTTCAGCTTTGTGTGAGATGGAGTTGGCCGGAGACTGTCATGGTAGAGGAGTCAGATGGAGACCTTTTCACATCACCAGCTGCTACAGGGCCTAGGTCTGCCTCCAAGACACTCCCTTTCTATCCCCGGGAGCACCTAGCAACAAAGCCAGACCTCCCAGCTGGCAGGAGCCAACCGTGCAGGTGGCTGCTCCTTCTGGCCTCTAGGTGGCAGGCGCTCTACAGCACATTCTAGTCAGAAATTCCATTGCAGAGGAGGGTGGAATGCAGGCAACCATGAGTGGCCTTTGGCTGTCCAGCCATCAGTAATCAAAGCTCCTCGGTAATCAAAGACTAGGGGTTCTAATGGATCACCCATCAACTGGTGAGACAAACATATGTGTCACAGTAGTGACCCAGGAAGCGTGGAGACATCTGCATCCTGGATCCTGGACCAGACTATAGTATTTCACACCTCAGAGCCAACACAAACTAGATCCTGGAGTTTTGCAACTTCTGAATGTCCCTCGTATCTAGTGATTGGGTGACTATTCCTCTCCTAGATCAAGTAACCAAACTCTCACCAGACTGTGAGACAAGCTCTTAAAATAGGAACACCCAGACTGGCAGAGTGCTGCTGCTGTTTCCAGCCTGTGGCTCACAACCCCTTTTGGGGGTTGAATGACCCTTTCACAGGGTGATATCCAGGATATCAGATATCCTGGATAACAGTAGCAAAATTACAGTTATGAAGTAGCAATGAAAGTAATATTCTGGTTGGAGTCGTGAGGACCCGCATTAAACATGAGGAACTGTATTAAAAGGCTGCAGCATTGAGAAGGTTGAGAAACACTGCTGTAGAGTATTGCACACGCCACCAGCTTTCGACCCCGTGGTATGAAAACACATTAGAGAACGTGCACTCACAAATGCTCTGTGGAATCCGCATCCAGGAGCTGGTCCTTCCCGTTGGGTATGCTGTGGTCAATGACTATTGTTTCTGTGTTTGCCAAACAAAATCCATTGGACCTCATGATTTCTGAAAACCAAAGCCATGCGGTAAGTATTCAGGAGAGGTCAGTGCTCGAGGTTAGAATTTCAGGATTTATCATAGATTAACTGCTCTCATCCCGGGGCCAGCGACGTGTCTCTTGGCGGTGCGCAGTTATCAGTGCAAACTCATAACTGAACACAGTGCTAAGGCTTAGTGACCGCTAAGTGCTCAGGCCTACACAGGACACCTAGAAACACCCCCTTCGAGGCTCAGGGGACGTTGTGGAAGAGGGGCCAGAAAGAATGGAAGAGGTGGAGGATAGGAGGGAGGGCTGTGTGAACTGCTGTCTTCTGGACGTGCCATAGCGGTTGTACTCAGAAACTCACAGCAACAATGTCTGCCACACAAGACTGGGCCCAGGGACACTGTCGTGGACAGAAGAGGGGCTTATAAGGTCCCACTTTTTCCTAAGGAGCTATCAGTAGTTAACGAGGACCACAGAAGGAGAAATAGCATCATCCCACAGTAGTGTAGACACAGTCAAGTTGCCTTGCTCAATAAATAATCTCCTACCCATGGTCATGACAGCAACTCTAAATATAGTGCATCATTAAAAAAAAATAAAATTAAAAGGCATCTAAATAGGAGGGTGAACCTGTAAAGAGAAGGTGTGTGTGTATGAAAGTGTAAAACAAAATTTTAGAACTGAAGTTTATATCAGTCTCCCGCTTCCCCATCACCCACTGTCCCCAGCTCTCTCTCCCGGCGCCCAGAGAATCCCTCTAGTGTTCAGACAGGCAGACCGATATGCTGACACCAGTACCACAGGAGCGGTGTGTCTCTCCCTGAAGCAAGATCCTCTGGTATCTGAGCACTTCCACGTGTGTCCTGCCTGTGGGTTTACAGTGGAGACTAGAGGGAAATAGACGGAGGACTAGGCGCAAGTCTGAGGCAGGCTCTATCCACCATTGTGACATGTGACATCACACCGTTTCTGGCTCTTTCTGAGCTCTAGCCTGTGGCTGAGACAGGGCTGACAGAATCGGCAACCTGGGTGGTGCTAAGCACTGCATCGGATGAGATCAGACTGCGTTTTAAATGAGCGGCTCACTGACTTTACGCCATGAAATAAATTGTGTGTATATATATACATTGTATATACATATATTGTATATATATATATATACATATATTGTATATATATACATATATATATACACACACACACACACACACACACACACATATATATATTTCCCCCAATAAGCACCAATATGGGTGCTTTAGAAAGATCAGCAAACAAAAGCAGCTTCTTTTGTCTACACTGGCGGTTGGTTTACAAGGGCTCTACTATGACTGAAAGAGTTGAGGGGGAGGATTGGTGGCTGGCACTAAGCTAGAAGCTTACACAGCAACCTTGTGGCCTTGGGACTGTTCTCTATGGGATACCTTCATGTTTGTATTTGAGACTGTCCAAGAATTTACCTCATTCTAGCATCTCACCATGTCCTGGATCCCGTCAGGGCAAGCAAACGTCCATTTAGTTACAGACACCCTCTTTGACTATCAAAACCCATGATGTCTAAATCTCTGATGCAGACTGGGGTGGTGTTTCTAGAATCTCCACCCAACCTCCCTCTAGGCTTTACACCATCTTGAGATCACTTATAATACCTGATGCAATGTAGATGGTGTGTAAATCAGTGTTATAATGACCAAGGAGAAAGGGCTACACAGGATCAGCAGACATTGTCCTTTTCCCACTGTTTCGGCCTGTGCTTGATTGAATCCAGACTCTGGACCCACAGACATAGAGAGCTGACTGTGTAAGAACCGAGTGTGGCTTATCGCTCTTCGTTTTAGCCTACTGTATATAGCCTTGATGGTTCAGAAGGAAGTGACTCTCCTTTCCCTCAGGAGATCGTCAGGCCTGTTGCCATCTTGCATCCTCCCCTCTCTGTGAGCCTCACTCATCTCCAGTCCTTGGCTCTCAGGCAGCTGAGCTCCATGCTCGGTAGTCCTCCCAAGCAAGGCTCTTGGCCTAAAAGACACACTTAACACATACCACACATTCTGGGTATGTTTAGTCTACAAGATCGCGTCCTCACATTAGGGACACAGCTGACGTTAGCCTTTCCTCTTCTGCAGGCCCACACAGCCAACAAGAGCAGCTCTCCCCATCCTGAGGATTACCGGACATCAGGTGCCTTTGTTTCTAAAGGATCATCTTAGCCCTCTCCCCACTGGACCACCACGTAATTATTCCTGAGTATATAAATTTGCTTTTTCATGATGAAGATGGTCACATCCTGATTATTTTTCACCTGCCTAGGCATTTGGTGCTCCATTCTGAGAACTCCTGTCCTTATGTAGAGAATTAGGGAACTAGCCAGAAAGAAATAAAGAAAAAATCGTTTCCTCTGCACTCTCACATAAACGAGTATTCATCAGTTTGCTAAGTACTTGCTGAAATGCATGTCTGGTTTCCTGGAGAAAGGGCTAGCAGGTGCCATGGGTCTCTTGCAGCATGGGCTAGCATGTGCCATGGGTCTCTTGCAGCATGGGCTAGCA
>JADRCD010220598.1:21153-36059 GCA_019843815.1 Montemys delectorum | reverse complement strand
AGCATGGGCTAGCATGTGCCATGGGTCTCTTGCAGCATGGGCTAGCAGATGCCATGGGTCTCTTGCAGCATGGGCTAGCAGGTACCATGGGTCTCTTGCAGCATGGGCTAGCAGGTGCCATGGGTCTCTTGCAGCATGGGCTAGCAGGTGCCATGGGTCTCTTGCAGCATGGGCTAGCAGGTACCATGGGTCTCTTGCAGCATGTTTCCTCAGTCAGTCACACTCATGGGATATCAGCCCTGGCTCCCGTCCCTGCCTTCTTTCCTGCTCCTCCACCCAGTGGTTTGCAGCACTGGGGAGGGACTCAGTAAACCAATGAGTCTGGGAACTCAGGTAAGCTACATTTCTGTGTACAAAGAGCAAAGGGAAGATGCTCGGATAGTGAGCTGTCAGACTGGAAAAAAATCACTGAACCCCACACAAGTTCCGATTCTCTTGCCTCCCCACTCAGAGGGTGTGGCAGCAGAGAGCCGCTTTCTTTACTGCTCTTATTAACTCTGACCCGAATCTGTCTGTCTGAGGAAGTGCAGGCAGCCCAGTACAGCCTCCACACTGTTAACTGACAGCCCACATCTCCTTCTTCCTCCTACCAAGGGAATTTGAGATGAAGAAGGGATCCTGGGATGCAAATCACTTCTGTACAAACTCCTGAAGCTATGGGCATGCCTAATCTTTGCTAAATGTGAACTGTGGAGTCAAGGATGTGGAATCTTAATGGGTCCTTCCAGAATAGATTTGGAACAAGTCACTCCTCAGATGTCTATGACAAAGAGTCTTTGGAAACATTAATGAGATCTAGGGTTCCCAAGGCCAGCTGGTACCCTGAGGACACGCAAGCATATTGGTCTCCAGTCTCTCAAAATTCTAGATCCAGACCCCAGAGGGATATTGCTCAAACGGCTGGTATTTCACCAAAGATGGCCCTGGAAGCCCTGGGTTCCTCATGGATCTCCAGGTTACCCTCATGGCACTGAACCACAAGTCTCAAACTCAAACTATAAATCTTCAGTGCATCCATTCCAAACCAGCTTGGAAAGGGATGGCTCACCAAGAAACATGAACGCAAAAGCAGGTACCACCATAGGCTCAAAACCTAGCCTGACACACATGGCTACTCTTCCTATGCTTGAGCTAGCTAAAACTGGAGCAAAGATTCTGTGACACTTTATATTTTCATTTCTTCCCTTCACTGAAAAACATTACCTTAAGAAGAGCTGTCACTTAAAAACCTAAGGAGGGTTATCCAAAATTTACAATAAAGAATGCCTGAGCTCATCACGTGTCTACCTGCAGGGGCCATCAGTTTAAAAGGACCACTCTGCTAATAGTCCTGTAGCACTGCCTTCCCCAGACGCCATCTACACGTTGAACAACAACCTCCTGAGTGGGAACTTGTTCTTATCAGTCTCTACCACAGGGTGGTGCGGTGGCTTAAGTGTGAAATGGCCCCTATAGGTTTGTGCGTTTGAACAGTGAATCCCCCAGGCAGTCATGCCGGTTTGGAAGGTTGGGGTACCTCTAGGAGGGGAGCCTCACTGGGGCGAGTCACTTAGGGGTGGGTTTCTAGTTTGATAGCCTGGCCCCACTTCCTGTCCACTCTGCCTCTTGACTCCAGGTACATTGTGACCAGCTGTCTCACACCCCCAAAACCATGTCTTCCTCCATATGATGGGCTGTATCCCTTCTGAACTGGAAGTCAAAAAATAAACCCTTTCTCCTTGAAGCTCTGTCTTCAGTGACAGTAATGAGGAACGTAACCGACAGGAGTGGTGTGGACCAAGGACTTGTGCCTTCAAGCTCAGTAAGGCCTTGTTGATGTTCATATTATGGGACTGCACTGCTGGTAATCCAGGGCGTTAGCAGTTGTGCACACTGACCCCAAGTACAGCTGTTTTCAACTCTGTCCCTGCTGCCCGGGCCTGGAGAACAGGTTAGTTCTGCTTGGTTATCCTCTCTAGAGGGCTCAGCTGCACACGAAACCAGACTCTAACAAACGCTTAAGTCTCAAGTAATACTAATTAGTACCATGACACTTGGTCATGATTTTCCACCTGTTGTCACACAAGAATAATAATTAAGAAACTGAAGAAAATGTTATAATTAAAGAAATATTACAGTGCCTGCAGCCCATGTTCAAACAAACTCAAGACACGAATTCTCACATGTCAGTTTAGAACCCACAGCAAAAATCACTGGCTAGTTTAATTTTTTTTAGGCCACATCCCTGACCTTTTCAGACCTTTTGGGGTTCATTTTCAGAACCCCAAACCCTTTGCAAGGATCAAACTCCAGGCCTCACATTCTGCCACTGAGCCATTCTCCAGACCACAAGATGCTTTTTTATATCCCTATGTTCATATTCTATAATATTTAGTTATAGTTAACTTTAGAATTGCAGATAAGCCATGAAGGCACAAACAGAGCTCCCACATAACTCATAGCAGCCCCCTATTGTCGATATTCCACACAGTTAGGGTCCCTTATGACACCCAGCGAATGCCAAGGGGACGATGCTCCTGAGTGTAAGATCTTCTCAATGGGGTTCCCCTAGTGTCTCACTATTGCTACTTTCTTCTGCTACAGACGCAGTCCAGAACTCCGCTGCACTGAGCCATCTTGATCTCCTTGACTCTGATGCCTCTGTTCTGACCTTGCAAGCCTTGTGAAGAATTCAGGTGAGCTACTTTCCGACTCCTCCTGGAGCTGGATGTCCAGGTGGTTAGAACTCAGTGGTGATATGTCACTGGGAGGAATCCCACAGGGCATGTTGAGTGCCCCTCTGTAAAAGTGTAAAAGCGTGCATGTGTGTACATGTGTGTACTGTACAATGTGCACAAGCCTACTGGCGGTGCTAACCGGGATGGTTAGCTTGCTTTCTCTTTGCCATTAACAAATACCTCAGAGAACAAGGCCTTAATACTGGGCAAATCCTGTTTTTCCTCGAACTTCCCCCCTTTGGACTTAGCTTATCTTCATCCACGGATATTTTTTCGCAACATTTCCCAGTGAGAGTGCACGGTGTCTTAATGGTGATTTTTCTAATGTGTAACTGTGGTGGAGTTTACGTGGGCCCTGTCCCGCCACCCCTTCAAGTCATCCGTTTTCTGATTCC
This sequence comes from Montemys delectorum, assembly GCA_019843815.1. Lineage (NCBI taxonomy): Eukaryota > Metazoa > Chordata > Mammalia > Rodentia > Muridae > Montemys > Montemys delectorum. The sequence goes on along the minus strand of JADRCD010220598.1, from coordinate 32,947 downwards.
TCTTCTTCTGCAGATCTTTAGGCAGGCCTTGGAAGCATTCACAGTACAGCCGTCCTCCCTTCTAAGTCCTCCCTGGCACTATTACTTTCAGTTTACTCCAACAATAGAACAAAAGCATAAACAATATCCTTTTGTTAACTGGATGACTTATCTATCTCTATATAGTAAAAATTGTGACTAATATTGAATGGATACCGTTCTTTAGAACAACAACAACAACAAAAAAAATGTATTTCCTTTCAAACCTTGATGGGCATAGCCCACCTCTGTGGATGAAATCTATCGGTTCTACCAGCATAACCGGGTGAAGCTGAGACCTCTGGTTCCTTTGTGCTACACAAGTCACGGCAGCACTGCATCCGTGTGCTCTTGGGTTTGATACACATTCAGATCATCCCAGGAAATGAATGCTGACGTCTGAGTGACTATCTTTGCCAAGGCACCAGACTATGGACAAGCTTCTTCAATACAGCCAGTGCCTGCTGCCCTCTGCTGGAGCCCTCACCACCTACAGCCTCAACATCCAAAGAGAAGGCCAGGCTCTGTTGATCACCATCCCCAGAGAGAGGCCATCTGTGACAACTCCGGGGCACCAGCCATCTCTCCCAATGCAAGAGAGAAGGAGAGAAAGGTATGTGTCGGTCTAGGCCATCAACATCTATTTCTCAACTGGAAAGACTTGGAAAGAGTGGCATCGAGAGGGAGGGTTCGCCTCGGTGACCCTTGAGGGTCACAGCACAAACGATAGCCAGAGTCCAATGGAGGAGACCCAGGATCTGGAGATGATATGACAAGATTAAAAGTCATCCATTGTTCAGACAACTCAGACGAACAGCCTCACTACGTGCAATCAGCTGGATAGAAGGTTCTAGAGCTCAGGTGCCAGTTAACAAAGGCCCCCTAGAACCTTAAACTGCCCACTCTCCTCTAAAACAACCCAGGAAGCTGCCACACAGTGAACTGCCCAGAGGGACCACCTACCCTGTACACTCACGGTCGTGGACGCTCCCACCCCAGGTCCCTGTACCTACCCACCCACCCAGTTCGCCCATGCACATAACTGCAATGGTCATCCCTGTGTTGCAAAGACACAACAGCATCTTCGCTCTGCCCCGGCCCATCTTCTTCCCTCCTCTCCTTACCCCTCCCACGGACGACTCTGAGTGCCTGTTCCATCAGCTGCTCACCATTCAGAAAGGCAATGACAAGGGGTACCTCTCCTCATCTTTCCACAAGTCAAGCCATGTTAGATCTCCTCCTCGCATGTTCCTCCTCCTCTGGTAAACACCAGTGTCACCCCGTAGGCCACCAGCTGATTAACCCTTGCCTGGGGCAACCCAGTCCTGGAAGCCACCAGGGTTGAGCTCTTTTTCTTACAAAGCCTTCCTCAGTCCAAAGCCACACCGCAAGTGATGTATGCCTATAATTCCAGTACTGAGGAGGTTTACATAGTTAGGGAGGACTGCTGTGAGTTCAAGGCCAGCCTGGGCTAAACAGTGAGTTAAAGGTTAGCCTCCCATAGAAACAAAACAAAACAAAAACAACAACAACAACAACAACAAAAAGAAACAAAACCACAATTCTCTGGACAAGTACAGCCAGCTCTTAGGAAAACAGCAAACAGGCCATGGGGCTTCTTCCTTCCTGTGCAGCTCCTACCCGCGGCGATTTCACCTTACAGTAGCTGACTTTCAGGGCTAGAGGGCACAGTACAATGTCAATGCCCATGGTACCGAAGCTAAAAGCTTCCCCTAAAGCCGATAGCCAAATCCGACCACACGGCCTCTCAGGGGCTCCCTGACCTCCGCAGGACGGCCTACCGGCTCCAGTCATTACCTCAGAAATGCTTTCCTGGGGCCGGAGACATGCTCAGAGGTTAAGAATCCTTGATGCTCTTCCAGAAGACCCACACTCAGTTCCCAGCACCCACCTGGCGGCTCACAACCGTCTACAACTCCAGTTCCGAGAGCTCCAGTGCCTTGTTTAGCCTCTGTGGACACCAGGCACACACATGTAAATATACATACTACAGGCGTACAGACAAAACACATAGACAGACGCAAAATTAAAATAATAGATATTGTTTCAAGAGAATGCCTCGTTTTTTTTTTTTCACCGTGATTATACTTTTTTTTAAGTGGATCCTAACAAATACGTCAAATTAACCCCCTTAGAAGTAAAAAATGGCATACTCCGCAGTCACCAAGAGAAAGGCACTTATACTGCTTAGTAAGAACTCGGGGATCATTTCTCTGTTCCAGGGGAGTGACCTTCTGGAGCCCATTACCACACTGGAAAGGCCTTGCAACCACAGCCACTAAGCACAGTCCTCCCACCTTCACCAGTCCTCCTACCTTCACCACAGTCCTCCCACCTTCACCAGTCCTCCCACCTTCACCGCAGTCCTCCCACACCTTTACTGCAATCCTCCCACACTTTCATTGAGGCTCTTACCTGATATTTTAACAGGACTTTGAAAGCTGGGTTGGATCTTATGGACATTATCATTCTTTAACACCTGATCCAGAGGCGATCTTTCAAAGAAGGTGAGCACAACCTCAGACCTAGAATACTGGGAATAAGCACTGTGATTACTGATGATGGAAAGCTCTCCACGGCAGGTCCGATGTGTGTGCTCAGGCAGTGTTTCTGCCCAGAGGTGACCCCAACTGATGGAACGCTCAGGAGGCAGTCCCAGACCTGTGCAGGGGCTGGTTGATGTCACTGAATCACTGTAGCTTCTTTGTTTAGAGGTAGCTACAGGCAAGGCCTCTTGCTAGGGCGGGTGGGTGACTCGGTAGAATGCTTTACGCAAAAGCTGCCACATCATATCCTGCTCTCCTTTACTACCTGCTGGGTTGCTTCTGCATGCCTCACTTTCCAGTGGGGAAAACAGAACCTTTAGGAGCCAAAGAGTTCTGCCTGACCCTCCAGATTCTTATTTTCTGTATCAAGCTCACAGACTCAGTGCAGCTTGGATGCTGACACTGCCCTTGGCTTCCTGGTACCTGCTCTAAACCTAAGCAAGAAGAGAGGGTTCCGAGGGGAGGGAAGAGAGCAAAGGCCACTGCCTCTGGAGGAGCCTCTGTCCCCTCCTACTTCACACCTCATGGTTCTCCTTCCACTCTGTCTCCCGGAAAAGAAAAGACTCCAACAGGGAGCCCACAGACATCTCCCTTCTCTCAGATCAGTACGCTGGGACTTGTGGGAACAGAACACTGAGTGAGATGCCTGGAGCTGTCTTTAAGCCTGGTGGTGACAGGCCACCCTGGACTCCCTGCTCACCTTACACGGCATGCTGATGACCGTCTCCAGCAGCTTCTCCACCTCATTGAGCCGGGTCTCTATGTCATGTGCACCCTTGATGGCGAGCAGTCCTAGAACAGAGACAGAAACAGCCAGGTTAGTTAGGTGAGCAGCCTAGGATGAAATGTGTAACCGATACACAACAGGTGTCCCTCGATGAAAACACCACCCCGGTGTCACCGATCACAGCGAAATGTCCTATTCTTAAGGTAGACACATCTCAGTGTTTCCCGTGAGTTCTTGAAACCACAGATAGAGCTGGACCCAAGAAGACAGAGCCCTTTGCATCCTGATTCAGTCCAAATCACAGCTGTACCCGTGGCTGTCGCTTTTACAGTTTAAACTGAGATGGGAAAGCTACCACGAATTTCACCTCCACAATTTCACAGACAGATAATACCCTCTGCTGTAGACGGTTACACCCCTCTGCCTGCATTAGTGGGTTGCGGTTTCTTCATTCAGGTGTGACTACCCACCTCTCCTCTTGAAGACGGGCTTCATAGCATCTCTTTGCGAGCCTGAATGGCCAGCTACCCTCCCTTTTTATGACCAGGATTAAACAAAAGTGGGCTTATAGGACCCTGAGCACCGAGATACCCAAACATGAGAGACCCGACAATCGAGACTGCTGCTAATGATTGGTGGTCAAGTGGCATATACAGTGAGGAGACCCAAGACAAAGGAACCAGTCTCATCCCAGGGAAGACAAGGTGAGATGGGCAGCTCCTCAGATTGGCACGAAATTTGAAACAGCAGGAATTGTTTACTTTGAGAACTTTTGGCCTAAAAGAACGGGAAACAAAGCCTCAGGGAGATTTGGTTCTTGTTCAGCCTCGTTGTGTCAAGTGCTAACCTGTAAGGTCCTGGGCTAACCTTCCCCCTCACCGCCCCCCCCCCCCCAGAAGCCTATCGGTAGTGTAGGATTCTGCTGAGACCCATGTCACACACACAGACAACAGTAGAAGTAGAACAGGGCATATTATCCCCTGCAGTGTGACATTCTGGGGCCATGCCATTTACACCTGGACACAGCAGGGCTCACTTAGCCAGAGACCTCTCAGGTTACCACCACTATGATGACGGCACAAGGGGTGGGTGGCCCAGAATCCACTGGTGACACAGGAAAAGGACTCACTCTGCCAATGACAGCTGCCCGGACCACAAGGCCTATGTAAATGGAGCCCATATTTAGGAAAGGCATGTAAATGCAATATTCAGAAGGAAGAATAGATCAGTGGAAACACATGTGGGCATGACTCACAGCCCTCTCCGGGAACCCAAGCATCGGTACTTGTTCTGGGCATCACAGAGTGGTCACCACAGGCTCTGGCGGGCTGTTGGGCTGCATGGTATTTTATTTTAAAAATCTTACAGCTCAAGGCCCTATGTGGAGTTTTCTCTGTCTCCCATGAGCAATGTAAAGGTAAGAATGCTCACTTCAGCTTCTCCCACCAGCTTTTAAGTGATGGAATTAAGAGTCCTTTGTAAGCTAACTTTGCCTCAGACTCTGTATAAATCCCTATGATCTGCAACAGAACCCCAGAGACCTAGATTCCAGAACTATGGTCAGTCCTGAAAAGTTTTTCTCGGGCTCTGATTTGGTTTTGTTAACAAAAGATAAAGTGCTAAGGGCAACTGACCACCTCCATCAACTGAACACCTGCATCAACAACCACCTGCATCAATGACCACCTACATCAAATGACCACCTGCATCAACTGACCACCTGCATCAACTAACCACCTGCATCAATGACCACCTACATCAAATGACCATCTGCATCAACAACTACCTGCATCAATGACCACCTGCATCAATTGACCACCTGCATCAATTGACCACCTGAATCAATTGACCACCTGCATCAATGACCACCTGCATCAACAACCACCTGCATCAAATGACCACCTGCATCAACAACCACCTGCATCAAATGACCACCAGCATCAAATGACCACCTGCATCAACTGACCACCAGCATCAAATGACCACCAGCATCAAATGACCACCTGCATCAACTGACCACCAGCATCAAATGACCACCTGCATCAATGACCACCTGCATCAACAACCACCTGCATCAATTGGCCACCTGCATCAATTGACCACCTGCATCAATGACCACCTGCATCAATTGACCACCTGCATCAATTGACCACCTGCATCAAATGATCATCTGCATCAATGACCATGATCACAATTTCTAAATTTTCTAAAACAACCTGATTGAAATTAGGATGAACGCAAACCTGGGTGCTCCTGCCAGAGAGTCCCCAGATGTAATGAAAGAATATTTCTAAAAGGCTAGCTATGCCAGTGCTCAAGACAGTGCCTCCTTCACCTGACCTCCAAGTACGCAAATAGCCTTGCTTGTTGATAGTGTTTTCTGATCCTGCCCTTCTCTACCTTCCTCCCTCCCTCCCACTTCAGCCATACAGGACATGGGGTGGTCAGGCACAGAATGTGCAAGACCCAGAGGTGATAGAGCGGGCTGCGACTGGCTCCTTGGAAGGCCTCAGGCTTCATAGACACTGCATCTGCATGCGCTCAAGCACAACACCCCAACCATCACTAGAGGAAGGGATTGGGTCACCCCTTCCCTCTCTTCCTAAGCCACGCCCCACTCCTGTATGTTAAAAAAAGGAAAGGGAAAGAAAAAAACAAAACAAAACAGAAATACCAGGGTGCCAGAGGAGTCAAAGCCCTGAGCTCCTCAGACAGATTTCAAATATTTATGTGGAAGGAGGGAGGGATGGGGGAGAAAGAGAGAGAGAAAGAGAGAGAAAGACAGAGAGAGACAGACAGACAGAGAAAGAGAGAGAGAGAGAGAGAAAGAGAGAGAGAGAGAGAGAGAGAGAGAGAGAGAGAGAGAGAGAGAGATTGTGTTATACATGGCAGGGTGCCATTTTGGACATAGTGTGTCATATATAACATTGGTCCTATAAGAGATATCATCTATGTCTGTGAACAGATAGCTGTGTGGACAGCACAGCTAGCTCAGTTTGTGTAAATACACTCATGATAGTCATACAATGACAGAATTCTCTCAAAGACAACTTTCTCAGCATCCCTGTCATTGAGAGGGCGCGGTTGTGTGCAGACCTAAGGATGTAGGTACTATTCTTGCAGCAGGCCGCTTGTAACATACTTTTTTGCTCCAGAGTAGTCTACAGAAGACAGAGCCTATTCCGAACTCCTTAGAGTTATTTGTAAAGAGAGAAAAAATAAAAAAAAAACAAAAACAAAAAAAAACCCACCTAACCGTCCCTTGGGGAGCTGCTTTCTTCAAAGAGGCAAAGTCGCCCTCCGGTTTCCGGGAGCTCCAACCTTCATTCTGAACCCATCACACTGACCCAGCAACTATGCTCACTCTCTGAAAGTGTGGCTCATAGGAGACCATCCTCCTGTGCAGCCAGCGCATGGCCAGTCTGCCCCACTGGACAGGGTGGAAGCGTCTGTTCTGAATTCTCAAACGATGGTGTCTTAGTCAGGGTTTCTATTCCTGCACAAACATCATGACCATGAAGCAAGTTGGGGAGGAAAGGGTTTATTTGGCTTACTTCCATATTGCTGTTTATCACAAAGGAAGTCAGGACTGGAACTCAAGCAGGTCAGGAAGCAGGAGCTGATGCAGAGGCCATGGAGGGATGTTCCTTACTGGCTTGCTTCTCCTGGCTTGCTCAGCCTGCTCTCTTATAGAACCCAAGACTTCCAGCCCAGGGATGGCACCATCCACAAGGGGCTCTACCCCCTTGATCACTAATTGAGAAAATTCCCCACAGCTGGATCTCATGGAGGCACTTCCCCAACTGAAGCTCCCTTCTCTGTGATAACTCCAGCCTGTGTCAAGTTGACACACAAAACTAGCCAGTACAGATGGGCTTTGACTCTTGCTCATCAGATGTGGAGAAAGAGCCCTGGTTACACCTCTCTTCCCCTTGGTTGGGTCCACAGCCTCCAACAGAGAGGGAAACATACGCTGCTGCTCTATATCACGGTGCTGGTGTGAGTGAGAATGTCCCCAAATAGGCATGGGTGGTTGAACAGTTGGTGACATTGTTTGGTGAGATTTAAGAGGTTGTGGCCTGATTGGAGGAAGTAGATCACAAGAGGCAATCTTTGAGAGCTTAAAACACACACACACACACACACACACACACACACACACACACACACTGTTTCCAGTTCTCACTCTTCTCACTTATAGTTCACAATGGGAGCTCTCAGCTCCCCGCTCCTGCTGCATGCCTGAAACTGTCCTGCAGTTTCACGAACTGGGTTCTCTCTCAACCGAAGGAAGAAGAAAGACCTGAAACACAAGAGTTCGAGAACAAAAGAACACGAACCCAACACATGCCCACTGCGGGCTGACATGTTATCTATCCCATCTGGAGCTTTAAGGCTAGATCAGCTCTTCTTTCCATGAGTTGCCTTGGTCACTGTTTTAGCGTAGCTATAGGAAAGCACCAACAACAAACAATCTTTCAGGGCGGGCAGATTCACAACCTAGTGAACTGTGAATTTCAGATAAACCAGGAGGAACACAATAGTAACAGCTTGTCTACTGAAAACACACTTGCCGTTGGTTTCATGCTCAACATGGACTTCATGCCCTGCTCGCTGTCTCTGCTGTGACCCCTTTCCCAGGCTGCGGTAGAGAGAAGCAAGGGTCCTTCCCTTCAGGCCTCTGGAACAGCGTCAGAACATTGGCGCTGCTGGATGTGAGCTCAGAACACCCCACCGGTCCCGTGCTGTAGCCCACAGCTCTGGAATACCACTGCGAAAACAGGTCCTGCAGACCAACAGGTCTCCCATGCCCACAGTGCAACCTCTGTCCGACACAGGCAGCCTGGAGAGCACTTTCGGGGACACAGGGGAATTCAGACTGCAAGACCTTCTGGCTTGATTGCATCTGCTTCCTTAGACCAGTCTGTGCTTCTGAGTGAAAGCCAAGTGGTGTTCTTCGGAAATGGAAGTGTGCTCAAGACCTGAACAAGGGGGCGGGGGTCATCTGAATGGGGAAGGAAGCCTATGGGACCCTCACAATGCGAGCACAGAAACCACAGGCGATTCTCTCAAGCTGGGAGACAGAGGTGCTTTCAGCAGTTGCTACCCCATGCCAGCTCTTTGGTGACAATCAAGCTAGCAGTCTAGGTCAGTTTCCTTAAGGAGCCATATCCTGTCTCCAAGAACCTCTCTCACTCGAGTGACCCGGAACACTGGTCCCTCCCCCCGGGGAGGGGGGGTGGTGGTACAACAGCTTTGCAAACTGCGCTGGCTGAAGTTTCCCTAACAGTACTACAGCCTAATGGCCACTGTTGTGGTTACAGCTCCTGGGCTAGGGAGCACAACCTCAAGAAACAGGGAAGAGCCAGCCGCCAGCATCCCTGCACTTCACCTCCAGCAGTCTCCAGGCAGACAAGGTGTATGAGTCACCTGTGCTTCCGACAGCCCCAGACCCCAAAGCTCACAGGGCCGTTTCCTTGGGGTCCTGCACATCACTTCCCTTCAATCAATTTTAAAGTTGTTTTCTATCAAAAAGTATCGTAACATGAAATAAACACATCCACGCCTGTGTACATACACACTCGAGTGCACACATACATACACACACACACACACACACACACACACACACACCTCTCCCTCTACTCGAGGACTGCAATGCAGAAAATTAAATAAATTTTCCTCTGGAAACTTCTGATTGTTTCACCCTCCTGGGGTTCCTTAGTTTCACACCTGGTGGGATCCCCAAATACCCGATGTCACTGTACTTCTAATAATCAGACTCTCTGAGTGCCACCTGGGGAAAGGCAGGGCTCTGAGAGTGGTTTACATAGGAGTCTCTGCTTTAATTGTCAGGAACAGGTGACAGGAGCCATGGGTCCGAGCAGGATGGCTACTAGCACAGTGACCTACTTGCTCACAGTCCCATGCTTTCCTCTTGCACCTGCTAAGTCTCTTCCTTGGGACTCAAGTCATTTGGCTCTTAAAGGCTTAGACCATCTTTTCCAAATGTCACCTTTTCAACTTCGTTTTTTAATGTATTTAAATACAGCAACTTTAGAATTACCCAATGCTTCTTGTTCTGTTATTCCAAACATCACTAGCGGTTTAAGAAAAGTCAGCCTGGGTCTGCCCTGGGGGCCCTTTCTCTCTACAGGATTTAGCCTTGCAGGAAAAGAAGAGAGAGTTGGGTTGTGCTTAACTGGCTCCATCACAAGCAAACACCTGCTTTATTCCTGGAGCCATACCTGAATGAAGCAAGCATAAGAGCTGTGATTTCCAAACAGGGTCTAACGTGATTTTGTTATCTGAGATCGTAATGATCGAAACTGAAGGTGGACAAGATAATTGTGACTGCACAGATACACTCAAAAATGTCACAGGGAGCCAGGCGGAGGTGGCGCACGCCTTTAATCCCAGCACTTGGGAGGCAGAGGCAGGCGGATTTCTGAGTTCGAGGCCAGCCTGGTCTACAGAGTGAGTTCCAGGACAGCCAGGGCTATACAGAGAAACCTTGTGTGGGAAAAAAGAAAGAAAGAAAGAAAGAAAGAAAGAAAGGAAGAAAGGAAGGAAGGAAGGAAGGAAGGAAGGAAGGAAGGAAGAAAGAAAGAAGAAACAACAAAAAAGCCCCCCCCCAAGAGGCTGTAATTCTGAAGTCCACCAGCAGAGGGTACCAACACACCACATAAGCCTAAGGATTTCTCTCAAACGCAAAAAAAAAAAAAAAAAAAAAAAAAAAAAAAAAAAAAAAAAAAAAAAAGATTTTTGCCCACTTCTCAACATGAGAAGAATTTGACCCAGAAGGCTTCATTCTCCCTGAAAATTTTCTAGTTTCTGAAAAAGTATAATTACTCATATAACCTCAACTTCTAAAATTTCCCAACACATAGTTTGTGACACAAGAATTTTAACCAAGTGTAGTCTAAGCAGTTAAAAGCTTTAAAAAATTATTAACAATAACCTACATATTTCAGCAACCCAGATGCATATTGTGGGACTCCACGTCAGCCTGGTTGGACATGGTGGTGCATTACTTAAACCCTGGCATTTAGGACGCAGAGCCAGGCCTGTTCCACCCAGGGAGTTCCAGGCCAGCTTGAGCTAAAATCATAGTGAGACCCTATTTCACAAAGGAGTCAAGCCAAGAGCTGCCGCCCCCCTCCTCCACTCCAGGGGTGTGGCTTTAACCTCACCAGAACGTAGTTTGCGGTTGTTTCATAATTAGCTGCTTTTAGCAAAAGGAAACACCTGATTTATTCCTGGAACCCAAACTCAATGAAGCAAGCATAAGCAAATTCGTTTCGTAACCTCAGCAACCCGCATCTCAAGCCCCGAGTTTCTGTTAAACAGAGCTTGGTCTCCATACTTTCGACAAATGCCCCCAGGCTTCCTCTGCAGAAGACTTGGTGGGTTGGGGTTGGGGTTGGGGGTCGAAGAAGCACTGCTAACATTAGTGCCTCCTCTGCAGAGGAATTCTGGTTAATAAAGGGCAGATGAAGAGGAGGCTAGCAGAGAGACCGTGCATTAAGGGTTCTCCATGGCCCACAGCACCTGCCTCTCTTAAGAGGGAGGAAGCTTTCTGACTTCCCCACAAAGGACAACCCTAGGGGAAATTTTTGTTGGGGCTAGATAACAAACTGCATTGAAATGGCTGTTCATCTACTTAACAAACGCGTCTGTTAATGCACTGTGCGCGGAAGCGCAGGGCTGGGAAAAGCTGGCTGTACGTATTTGTGTGCTGTGAGAGAGATACACGCAATCTTGGGGCTAGGGGTTACTGAAGGGCTGAATACAGCACAAAATCTGGAAACGACATACTTTACTTCTTTTTAGGAAAACATTTTGATAATTTCTAAATATCTTCTTCTTGCTTGTCGGCTGACTTCCTGGGGATAGAACCCTGGGCCCTGAACTAATAAAGGCAAGGGCTCTCGATCCGGAGTAGGACGCCCAGCCCCTACACAGGTACTCGGGTCGGCTCAAAAAGCAGAGACTAAGACCAGGTCCCACCAGCGGAGGTTCTAAAGTCCTAGAAAACCCCAAGTGAGTCTTTGCTCAGTGCTGTTGCGAAGTATGAGCACATGGCACGCACATGCGCAAGTAAGTGTTGACACAGGATAGACCAGGGAGGAGCACAAAAAAAAAAAAAAAAAAAAAAACGTTCCCTTGAGCCCCACCATACACCAGAAGACTCTGGTTGGCTGGCCTGCTCCTCCCTTCTGTCCCATTGAACAGAGCACAGCCAGGTTTGCAGGAATCCTCTCCAGCTGGGATGAAAAGCTGGGAGGAGAACCCAGAAGGGAGGGGCAGAAGGGGTGGAGCCAGAAGGAAACTTCCCTGGAACCCGTCAGAGGAAGCTGATCTTCCTTCCTCTTCTAATGCTTCCTGCTCCCCCAGGGGCCTCTGAAAGGAACCAAGCTGTTTCCTCCAAGTGGGAAATAAGAATGCATCTGAGTGGAGCTTTCTGAGTTTCCTGATCCCT
>JADRCD010220598.1:20000-21143 GCA_019843815.1 Montemys delectorum | reverse complement strand
GAAATAAGAATGCATCTGAGTGGAGCTTTCTGAGTTTCCTGATCCCTCTACTCTGTTCATTATTTTTCTCCCACCTAGAGCAAAATTCTCCTCTTAGGCACTTTTGAGGAAGCGAATCACAAGCCAGGCACGGTGGCACATGCCTGTAGTTCTAGCAGTCAGGAAGCCAGCCCAGGCTACAAGATGAGACCCTGTGTAATGAAACAAACAAAATCCCCACTCACTTGGCCATTCTTTTCCTACTGTACTGGAAATGAATCCTAAAATCTTTCATACTAGGCACGCGGTCCACTAAGCTACCCCTCCTGCCCCTACCAATGTCCTCACACAGAAAAGGTAACAATAGGACACTACAAGCAAGTCCCTTCCACTCCCCTCCTTTCCCTGTTCTATCCAAGGACAGCGACATGTTTTCCTCATCCGCAAAGGGTAAAGCAGATGTCTGGTCTCCAGACAAATGGGAAAGGGGAGTTTGCATGCGAAGGTTCCAAGAAATAACTTGTGGCCATCTTCATTCAACTTAGGAGGTGGGGGTGGGGGTGGAGGTGGGATGAAGACAGGCACCAGCCCTCGGTGTCATCCAGGCAGCACACAGACCAGCGATTTGACCCTATTCAGGAAACACCGTAGCCGCCAGGAACGAACAGCACAGGTCTGTGGCTACTCTTGCTCCCTCCTGTCTTCCCACCAGCGGGGACACAAGTCAGATCCAGGAGCTCTCGAGGTCTTCTCCAGATTGAGAAGTGACAAAACACAACCTTTTAAGTGATGGCGACTGAAAAGCAAACAGTACACACATACCCAGAGATGCCAAAAAGTGCTGTGGGGCTGGGAGTTTAGCTCAGAAGCCACGTGGATATGTAGAGTACACAGTCCTGGGTCCAATCCCCACACACAAAAATATAAAAATGTAACCCACCACCTTTCTGGGTCATGGTAGTGCCAACCCATGACAGTATGTGCCTTCAATCTATTTGTCCCCAGCCTGCTGCTGGCCCAGGAGAAGTTGTGATGGCCTGGCCTTCACTTTTGCAGACACTCAAGCAAAACCCAGGCTGGCTTGTACCTCACTGCCAGCCCCCTGCACCCTCCCAAGTTGAAGCCCACCCTCCTCACTTGCTGCCAGCTGAGCTCTGCAGAGAG
>JADRCD010220598.1:0-15000 GCA_019843815.1 Montemys delectorum | reverse complement strand
AACAGATGCAGGCGGGGCGGTCCACTCCTAGGAGAGGTGGAAAAGATTGCTGCGTGGCACCTCGCTTTCAGACTCAGCTGTCCTCGGGGCAGAATACGGATGGGGCCCTCTCCCGAGAAGGACCCGGGCAGAGATCCTATCCGCTGCGATCCCCCCCCACACACACACACATCACCACCACCAGTTCCGATACTCTATAACTGTCTCTACTCTTTCCAGCAAACCCACTCCAGCCGCCACTGGTTCTCCATAGCGTCTGGGACCCAGTAGCGGTCAGCTCTGGATATTGCCTCCGCTCGCTCTTTGGGACAGTCAGGCGAGAGTCCTGCTGACCTTGTCCCCTTCCCCACTCATCTCATATATCCTCCAAGGGCGTGCGCCCCAGGCTGCGTGCGGGCTCCCAGTCCTACCTGAACGACCGTTCAGGGAAGCCCGGGTCTCTGATGTCCTCTGTCAGGTGCCGAACCGTAGAGTTTTAAGTTAACTCTTCCCGCCGACTTTGACGCGATCTCGTCGCTGTGTTCCTCCCCCAGAGCCCCTCCCTCAGGCCAGCCCGCAGCTCCCCGCATCCCCGCGGCGCCCGGTACCCCGAATCCCGCAGCTCCGCACCTTGCCGCAGCGGCGCGCGTGTCAGTTCAGACCGGTCCTCGGGGAAGGCATCGCGGAGGCGCTTGCACAGGCGGCCCAGGTCGGCGAAGCTGCGGTGCAGGTAGAGCACGCTGCGGTCCGACCACTCGGTACGGATCTCGAAGAACTCCTCCTCGTCGCCCCGCCGGCTGACGATGAGCCTGCGGATCCCGTTCACCCAGCAGCCGCGCACGAACATGTTCACGAGCGACGTGCCCTCAAACACCGCCGAGGCCATGCCGCGGGCGGCGCATGCCCCTGCCGCCGGGGGCGCCCTCGGGCCCCCCCACTTGGGGGTCCGCCTGGGCAGAGTGGGTCCCGGCAGGGGCGATCAGGGGTTCTCAGTGGGACGCGGTCGATCCCCGCAACGGCGGTGAAGAGTCCCCGTGGGGAGAGGTTGGTGGCCCGCGAAGACACCCCAGCTCTGCGCGCACTCCGGGGCGGCTACGTGGGGCCCGCGCTCAGGGAGGCGCCGCCAGGAGTCTGTCGGACTGCACGGGCTGCGGCTTTATAAGGCACTTCCCAGCGCGGGCGGCGAGGGCGGCGACGTCGAGCCCCGGCTGGGGCGCCTCCCTCCTGCCTCCCGCTGACCCGCCGCGGGCGGTCCGGGCCCCGAGCTCCACGCACAGCGCCTCCTCCCCGGTCTGCCTGCTGCTAGGCGGGGCGGCTCCTGAGCTCTCCGGGCGCGCAAGGCGACTTTCTCCTCCTCGTTCCTCCTCGGGATCCTCGGGATCCTCCAGCCCCGAGATGAGCGCTCTGGCTGGCCCCACACTGGGGTGGGATCGACTCGCGTCTGGAGTCCAGAGTCCCCGGGGCGGCGCCGCACGGGGCGGGGACGAGGGCTCATACCACGCGGGAATCGGGACAGTGGGACTGGTGCTGGTCCCCGCGCCGCCCTCGACCCGCCCGGTCTGGGCCGGGACTCAGGCTGGCCCGCCCCGTGTCCCCTCGGTTACCGGCGTCTCCGCCCCGGGTCCTCCCGCGCATTCCGGTCGTGCCTTAGCTTGACGGAGGCCCGGGACGCGGTGGGACAGACAGATCAGAAGGCAAGACCGTGTGGTTCTTAGATGAGGAGCCCTAGGAGGGTTGTCCGCCCAAAGGATATGGGACAGAATTGTAGGGGACAGGGGTCTCCCTGGAGAGAGCAACTCAGCAGGAACTTAGGGAAATCCCCCTTGGCAGAGCTGCCCACTGAGAACGAATGCACCGCTCTGCTCCCAAGTGAAAACAGTGTCTAGCATTAAGAATTGTAAGTTGCTTCCAGACACATTCTTCTGCCTACGACAGGGGAGAAAGACTATTCTATGCTTTTCACACGGTTCTGAAGAGTCAGTGAACAGAGGCGTTAGAAGTTAGCAACAGGTATTCCTTCTCTGGACCTCATTGACCCTGATTCCGTTGACCCGTCACCCCCGGCAGGGGGCGGGTACTTAGATCGCTCTTGTCACTGAAGAAACCAGCTAGACAAAAAGAACTTTACCAAAAAGTTCTGCTGAGGCACTCCTGTGCCACCCCCCCCCCACTCCTGCCTGGAACCATGTCACTTCTGAAGCTGTCCCCTTCCCCAGCATCACCCCTAGGACCCCCAGAACACCCCGTCTTTAGGGTAGAGTTTGCTGGGAACAGTCAAGTCTTCAGTTCGCTGCGGCTCAGGTGGCCTCGCTGGGTGAGGCTGGCCTCTGCTTTGAGCTTGTCATTCCTGAGCGCTGAAGAGAGTGTTTTCTTATTAATAGAAGTTGCTTAAAGAGATCTGGAAGTAAAAGGAGATGGCAGAGTAAAAGCAGTCGCTGTTGGGAAGTTACTGGTTAGAACATACTATCTTTTATGCCACGTAGAACGTTCATTAATCACTTTTATATACAGCCTAGAAACTTCATTTTACTACTTTTTTTAAAAAGATGGTTTGGGTCTGGAGTGTAATGTGTAATTCAAATAACCCAGGCATGGACAGGAAGACCTTCTGAAGCTGGAGGCCAAGGTTCCACAGTGCTTCCCAGATCAGCAGCCTCCCCCCGCCTCTTTCTCTCTCTCTCTTTCTCTCTGTCTCTCTCTTTCTCTGTCTCTTTCTCTCTGTGTCTCTCTCTTTCTCTGTCTCTCTTTATCTCAGTCTCTGTCTCTCTTACGTGCGCGCGCGCACACACACACACACACCTCAGAACAAGAATAAACACCAAGTCTCTAGTCCCTATTCTTTTTACGGTAAGGTCTCACTCTGTAGCCCAGGCTGATTCAAACCACTGATGCCTGAGTCTCTGGAGTGCTGAGTTTAGGGGCATGTGCCACTCTGAAATGGTCTTCGAATCATCTTTTTTTTTTCCATATCTCACATTTTTCTACTTAATTAATAAGTAGAATAATTTTTGGAATATGTGCATTCTGCAGACACATTTGGGACCTGTATTTCTAACCTTTTGAAAACCGGATGAGTTTGACAAGAACAAAAGTGTTTGCTTCTAAGAGAAGTGTGAACTTTTAGAGACTGATAATGATGTTTCCATTGAAATAAGCCCTTGGTGGGCAGCGAACAGGACTTGGCTAAAACTGAAAATATGTATAACTTATGGCCCAACAGTTCCTCCAGGGAGTATGTTTCCCAATTCTAGAAAATACTAGTATGTGTGCATACTAAGATATGTGTGATTGCAGTGTTTGCTAATGTCTAGATGTTCATTCAGGGGAGGAGTGAATGAACTCCTAGCATGTAAGCACAGGGCTCTACCATATGGCTGCAAACATGAATCAGTTCCAGCTCTGACTGCTGCAAAACTGACCTACCTGCCAAGATGTGCCCATTAATTAGTACAATAGTGGTTTCCTGGGTAATGGGAGCATGTGAGGCCTGCTCTACTGTAGGGATTTTGTGACTGGTATAGAAACCTGGTCAAAAGCCCATTACTGGGGAGATCACAGGCCCTGGGAAAGGTGATAATTCCATCACTAAACGGGATCATGTTGTCAAGTTGCCCTCTAAATGTTACGGTCATACCTGTGGATTCATGTTGCTCTCAACTTTAGCTAGAGAAGTCTCTTTTTGCAGGGAGTAATGGTTGGTGTGGAGACTTACAACTGGTCTAAGTGCCAAATATAAGTAGCAAATATGAGTGCTCGGCTATGGATGAGTCATCTGTATTAATCTCCTCCATCTAAGTCTCAGAGAACATCCTAGAGAAGGGAGCAGAAAGAATGTGTGTTGGTGGATGAGAAGGAGCCATGACAGGCTGACTTCTGGACATGATGCAGGTGTTGTACACCTCAATCATAGGAGCTGTAGTTACTGGCCCTAGGCAATGCTTGGAACCCAAAGCGTTTTCTGATATGAACATAAGCAGTACCAGGCTGACCATCCCTAATCCGAAATCCAAAATGAGTTGAACGAAATCCGGAACTTTTTCAACAGCATCTCAAAGTAAGTTGGGACTTTAAAGCAAGAATTCAAAAGCTCTCCAGTACTTTGTTGGGGGGTGGGGTGGGTGGTAGCGAACACCTTTGAGGGCCTGTGTTCTAGAAATGTCAGTAACAGACAACACAGGACACAGGAGTGGTTTCGGGTTATAAGTCAAGCCTACTTATTGGCTGAGTTAACGCTGGGAGCTACATAATAGAATGGGAAAATGGAGAGCAAACAAGAGCTCTCTGGATCACCTGCTCCGCAGCCGCCGAGCCGGGTTTACAATTACCGAGTTGTATCCAAGGCAGAGCTTTGCTCACAGGTAAGAGCTTTGGGAACCAGATACTTCGAGTCCATCCATAGTACTAAATAGCGGGCTTGCACACAAGTCTGCGTAGAATTCAGGGCCTGTATTTCGGGAGGGGTGCTTGGATATTCAGTTGAATTTCTTCTGTGATTGTCTTACTTTTATTTATTTATTTATTTATCTGTTTATTTATTTAGCTTTAAGTTTTTTTTTTCTTTCTCCCTTATCTTTCAGAGTGAAGAGAAAGAAAACACAAAGATTGGGAGCCCCCCCCTCCCCCGCTAACCCTGAGTGACCCATATATTTGACAACAGACCGCATAAAAGCAGGTCTCAGCGGTTGATAGCAGCCCAAGGGCACAGGGAGGTCATTCCTCCTTGAGAGAGGAGGAAGCCAGGGGGTAGGGACCTCCAAAGCAAGGACCTAGCCCCAAATCAAGGTGCAAAAATAAGCCTGGATGCTCAGTCCAGAGCAAGGAGTGAGAATGAGCCCGAACACGTTGCTCCAAGGAAAGCTGGGATCCTGTAGCCCATCTTCCCAGCATTCCTAGCTGGAGCAGAAGGCAGCTAGGAACTCCATCCCTTGCTTGGGGAGTTTGGAGACCTTTGCCTCACTAGTTGCTCTGCCAGCAGTATAATGTGCGCAGGGGCGTCGGCTCATCTGTTTCTCCTCAAAACAAAAGCAATGGGACCTCAGAGCTGTGAACAGGTTTCGGGCACTAACAGGTCTCTCAGCAGCCCAAGGGCACAGGAAAACAGTCATTATCCCTTGACAAAGGAGGAAGTAGCTGGGGGCTGGGAGGGGAGTGGGGGGGGGGTCCCCAGAGCAGGGACCTCTGAGGATCTACTTAAAGCAGACTACTCACCCACTGTTCTCCTCAGCACCAATGTTCCCAGAATATTGGCCTTCCTTCATTGTCCCCAAACACCAAGTATCTTCACATCCAGGACCACACTCAGAGCTAGCAGGCTCTCTTTGTGGAACGGCCTTCCTCCTGTGGATTCCTATTCACTCTTCCCAAGAGCAATTCTTAACCACGGTGGGCCTGTGTATTTCCCAGGACCTCGATACAAAGCAAATTGTGATGTAGAGTGCCTGGATGGCTGGCTTTGGTGAACAGTTGTACGTAATCACCACTCTTAAACACTGAGATTCCTAAAATCTAAAGAAAACTCGAGACTGTGAAGTGAGCCAGAGTTGGTAACTCAAGCCAAGGGTCCCTGCTACTAAAGAGACAGAGGCAGGAAGGCCTGCCTGAGCTTGAGTGAGTTCAAGAGCCAATAGAGACCGTTTTGAAATACCTTGTGTCAATACAGATAGTGAAAAAAGCAGGTAAGAGTACCCAGCTCAAGAACTGAGTGACTGCCTGGCGTGCAGGCAGCCCAGAGCACAAGACTACGTAAGACTATTTGCAGCTACAAGTAACCCCATTGGAAAGGGACTCTTGGCGTTTTATGCTTTCCCTAATATTTAACCAGTGAAGTCATTCGGCAAAACAGCCCGTGGTCACACAGTGTCGCTATCCCTTCCCCCATCCACTCTGTCCTG
Organism: Montemys delectorum; assembly: GCA_019843815.1. Classification (NCBI taxonomy): domain Eukaryota; kingdom Metazoa; phylum Chordata; class Mammalia; order Rodentia; family Muridae; genus Montemys; species Montemys delectorum. Next base: position 9,130 of record JADRCD010220598.1, on the reverse strand, counting down.
TCCCTCACTGGCAGGAGCTCACGAGGGTTATCTTTGAGTTTCATGTTTCTTACTGGTGGAAGCGACTACTTGACCCACTTTCCATGGACTGCCAGAGATCATCTTGAGCAGGTGAGCTGGTGAGTCTGTTTGTGGAAACTGTAGGGAAAATAAGCAAAGTCTAAAGGTTAACCTGGAAATGTTTATGGGTCAACACTGTGTCTGGAAACAGCGACGTCATGCTGGATTGTCATATTGCTACTGGGACGGCCTATGTTTAGTGTGGATAGATTTATTCAGACATCACCCTTCCTACAAGGATTCAGCATTTTCTTTTAGAGCTAGCCCTCAGGCCTGAATATCATTCTTACCTGTTTTGAGCTAACATAATGCTTCAGTAAACAGCAATATTAGTGTAAAAGAAGCAAGACAAATTGAAATTTTTTTACCATGTTGATAGAGGAATAGAGGCATGGATATATAAAGACAATACGGATATGTTTGATTCTCCCAAAGGATGTAAAATCACTTGCCCACACTGATGTACAACACTGTGCATACATTAGGATTTGAGATATAGGAAAAACATAGAAAAACAAGGAGCTGGGGAAAGTTGGTGCACAGATGGGTAGTCCATGGACACTTATCCACTTGATCATTGTGGATGCACCGTGGCTTCGCTCCAGTGGCTTCCTGAGTCAGAAGTAAATTCTAAATCTTAACCCGGCTCCCAGACATCTGCATGGTCCACACTCATCATACAGACCTCTTGTCCTGTCTTCCATCCCACTCCCTGACACTTTCACACTTTCATGGTCCATTCATCTATAGATGTACCCAGCGATTTCAACAGTTACTCCTGGATAGTACTGATTTCTAGATCCGCAAATGCCTCTCTCCCTTACTGCAGCTCAAATCTAGTGCCTCTTCAGAATGTCACCCTTGAGTGCTTCCCAGGACGGGTACACTTTGCTCATCACTTCTTGGTACTGTGCGACCTTACCTATTTTCTGCTGTTATAACAAAATACCAGAGACTTGGTACTTTTATTAAAGACCGAAAGGTTACTTCATATCGTCGTGGAAGGTGGAAGCCCAACAGTATGGTCGCAAACTGGCAAGGGTCTTGTTGATGCATCATGGCATGGTAGATGGTGTCATTTAACAAGGGAGTGAGAACAAACAACCTCCAGTCTTTCTCCTCTTATTAAGCACAGAAGCCATGACAAGGACCCACCTTCATCACCTGATACAGATCTCTTCCCTGGGCCCCATTCAAATGCCATCAGCATATGAATAAGGGAACTAAGTTTTAAACAAATGAGTATTTGGGAGATACATCCTAGCTATGTTTCTTAACAACTTGTGGCATGTCTATGTCTGATTTAGCTTTTAGACAGTGCATAGACCCTGTGGCAGGGTCTTCCTGTTTTTGCACATGGTTGGTTCCTGGACATGAGAAACTGATGAAGTCAGAAGCAGAGGGCATGGATTTTCTTTGTTGACTGAGATTATCTCTGTGTGCTTCTAAAAATATTCCAACCAACCATTGGGATTCCAGGCTATCACATTAAAATCCATGGCCACATCTCATCAATATTCACATCTGCGGAGCTGCTTTGTATAGAGACTAGGCAAGGAGAACCTGCCACGGAAGGTCCCAGTAGGCCAGGACCCTCCTTAATGAATGAGTGATGGGAAAGTCAAGACCCAGTGTTACCTGACCACAGTTGCCATGGTAATTTGGAGCCTGAGAAAATTTCAAATTCTTATTTCGTAATTGTTATGTTTATACACAGAAGATAGCCAGCATGAATTTTTAGAGGCATCCAACCAAGGTAAGCCTGTTATGAAAATAGAATATGCTTCAGAGGAACAGATTAGGGGTACAAACAATATTAGAATACCCTAAGTCTGACAGCAGCAGCAGGAATGACCCAAGAATCAATAATTCACTGCTAGTTTGTAAAAAAAAAATTAAGTCATGAGCATAAAGAATAATCCTTGGACCACTGGGAAATTATTTTTATAACAATAGAATATTAGATGATATTTATATAATTTTTGCTTATTTTCTAAACATGTTTATTGTGCTTTGTAATATAAATAACCCTTTTGGTTTTATTTGCTGAGGAACTTATAGTATAAAAACAAAAAACAAAAATTGAAAAAACCAGAAACCCTGACTTTAAACTACTCTGCAATTACTAAGTATATAATAATACATATAGCATAATACATATAGACATACAGGTAGCAAGTACATGAAGGAAATGTAGCAAGATGTAAAATTGTAATATCTAAAATAATTAGTTCAGACTTTTATCAGACTACCCTATTCTCTCAGCTTGTCTGAATTTTCTAAATGGAAGATTTCACAAGAGAAAATTAGAAAGGGAAAATAATATACTTCTGCTTCTTACAACATCCAGATAATCTAAACATAGCTTTGAAACGTTCATGATACATCAAAAGGAAGAAGAAAAAAACATAGGGTTTTCTGACTTTATTTCTCCTGATATTCTCATGGGCCATGACTAATGTACATCAGTGAGCAAGGACCTGCCCTTCCATCCTTGTTGGGCCAGAACAATGAGAACACCTTCTGCCCACAGGTAAGATGGCCACCTCTACCAGATAATCTGATGAACCCTTAAGAAGCTCAGGCATTCTTCCTACAGCCCCTAAGAAAATAGATAGGAAAAGCTAAGATTCTGTAATCTCAGGAGCCGTCTGAGCTTTTATGGAGCACATTAAAATTAATCTCACTATTCATAGACTGAAGGGTCAAGGAAGAAGATCAACATCTTTTAAGCAATACAAACTCACAGAGTTATGAGCTTGCAACATAATGTCACAAAGGATTCATACAGCACGTGTGACAGCCTTGGCGTGTTCACCAAGTGTGTGTAAAGAACTACGTGGAGTGTTTACAGAATGTGTGAGACAGCTCCGTAGAGTTGTGGGGATTGTGTGAGACAATTTCCTACACCATACATAGAGCATGAAAGACAACTTTCTGGAGTTATCCACAAAGTAAAAAGGACGTGGGTACTCTATTGAAAGCCTCTGTCCTCTTGGAAAGTCAAAGTCTAAGGGACATCAGGCTTATCAAAAGGCCCAAGAGCCTTCAGCAAGTTGAGACTAGAGTATTGCTTTTTATACCTAAATCCCCCAAGGAGATGTTTAACGAAATAATCACAGAATCATTTCACATGGCCACTGAAAACGATGATTATAATCATTTGACTGTAGTCAACATCTATTGTAAAATGCCACAGGCTCAGTGGGGCAGCCATAGTGTTCTGAGTGCTTGAATCCTGTCATATAGCATGGATGTCTTAAGTTCTTCTTCCTGCTGCTAGGATAAAAAGATCAGGAGAAAAGGAACTTACAGAAGAGTTTATTTTAGGTTTATGGTTCCAGAGGGCTAAGAGCCACTGTGCCAGGGAGACGTAGCGGGCAATGTGGCCAGAGCAGGAAGCTCAGCAGGCATACCTTTACCCATGTGGATGAAGCGGGGAGATCAAACTGGAAGTAGGGTGAAGGCATAAACTCTCAAAACCTGCCCCCAGTGACATACTTCCTCCAGCAAGGTTCCTTAACCTTCCCAAACAGCTACCAACTGGGAAACGAGGATTTCAATATCTGAGGCTATGGAGGATGTTTCTCATTGAACCGTAATGGACTTTTTAGACGGGTACCCAGCAAACATTTTATTCTGCGAGGGAACAAAAGGTGATGGAGGTCCTCCGGGGTTGCTTAAGGAGTTGTAGAGAAGTGCCTGGCATGATGCTTTCTTCAGATGCTACCTGCTTATATATGTATGCCCCACATTGTGTCAACTGTGTGCATTAATTTCTCATATGACCTCTGGAGACCAAGCAAGCAAATGTCTTTGGTTCAGAAAAATCAAGGCTGAAGTTCAGTGCCCTTCACCTTATGCAATGGACACGCTACTGAGCAGACGTAGACCGATTCAATGTAGAGTCAACCTGCATTTATTAAAATAGCCATGAGTGTGTAATAGGTGGTGTGCTTTACCATGGAATCTCGCCCTGTCAGGAGGCTGTTATATGTCCTCAACAATCACTGGAAGGATCTCAAAGACCTACTCTGTTTTGGGAGGAATTATAGGGAGTTCACAAAGGACCCTGGCCCAGCGAGGATCCATGCATTAAACATGGACTGGCATGCACACAGCAGGATGGATGGCTTCCAGTCAGCCCACTTCATTCTCAAGTCTTTCCTACCCACCTCCAAGACACCAGACTTCCTGCTACCCCCACTGGGCTGTAGCTCTTCCATTTCCTGTCCTTCCTGTGGCCCTGCCTCTAGAATCTCAAGCACAGCGCTACAAGCTACAGACTTGGGTTTATTTCTCTTTGTATTCTTGATGCTAGTTCTCTCTCTCCCTTTAAAGGATGGTCTAACAAAAGTGGGGGACCACTCACAACAAGGCAATGTTTGAAGATCTTACCACATACACATCCAAAGAACTTTAGAGTTCTAGGTGATGCTTAATTTTAATGTCAACGGCACTCATTTCCTGTTTGGTTTGTGTTTGCATGGTAACCCCCCATTATCTCCAGACTTCCAGTGGAAACCCGAAGCCGTGAGTAGTATTCAACCCTATGTATGCTATATTTTTTCCTACACACACTTACCTATCATAAGGTTTAATTTATAAATAACGCATAGTAGGAGATTAACAGTATTATACTAATAAAAGAAAACAAGCGCGGCAACGCACTATGATGAATTTGTCAGCACCCACTAGTCTTGCGTCTCGGGGACATTGCTAAATAAATAAGCACCACTGAGCGCAGCACTGAGAATCCTCTAAAGCTGATCTGATGTCTCAGAGGGCTCCTGAGTGACGACGGGGAGCAGCATGCCCATCACAGACACACCGAGCAAAGGGAGAGTCCACCCTGGGTAAGAGGGTGTGAGAACCTGAATGTGGCTAAGTGAAACTGAAAAATGCAAAACTGTAGGTAAAGGGGTATGGACTACCGCACTTACGCTCATGCCTAGATCCGCTCCGTGCAGATGTGCCTATAGCCCTGACAAACTCCAGTTTTACCTTTTCTTCTCTCTAGCTGGCCTGTGTGTTTCTATTGTTCCTTTAGTTGTCTTGAATTACAAACATTCCAGGTGTCTGCTAGTCTTAGTCTTACAATATTCAGACCTTCCCTAATAGATGTCAAGTCTGACTGGCAGAAAGCATTTGGTGACAGGGCCCGGAACACGTGCCAGGGACACATCGTTCAGGGGTGAGCGTTCCAGTTTACCATTATGGTGGTTCGGATAGGTATAGCTCCCATACATTCGTGTGTTGGAATCCTTGGCCCACAGACAGTGACACTAATCGTAAGTATGGCCTTGTTGGAGTAGGCATGGCATTGTTGGAGGAAGTGTGTCACTGAGGGGGCAGGCTTTGAGGTCTTCTGTGTTTAAGCTATACCCAGTGTGACACACAGTCTCCTTTTGCTGCCTGTGGATCAAGATATAGAACTCTCAGCTCCTTCACCAGCACCATGCCTGAACACTGCCATGCTCTCTGCCATGACAATAATGGACTAATCCTCTGGAACTGTAAGCCAGCCCCAATTAAATATTGCGGTTGTCGTGGTGTATAACCCCAGGGACTTTCTACGCTGGCCCCAGCTATGAATAAAGACATGAAAAAGACATGGAGACCTCCATGTATTTATGAATGCTTATGTGCTTATAACTTAGGCTTATTCCCAGCTTAGGTTTGTTCCCAACTAGCTCATAATTAATTAACTCATTTATACTCATCTAAGTTCTGCCACACGGCTCACTAGCTACTTCTCCTTAGTCCCAGGCTGCTTCTTCCTCCAGGTTTGGCTGGGGATTTCTCCAGTGTTTTACTCTTTCCCTGAGTTCCTAACTCTCCCCGGAAGTCCCGATATTTTGCTCCTTCTTTGCTCTAGGACATCGGCTTTTTACTAAATCAATCGGAAGGCTATGGAGAAGAAGATTGCAAAACACTGTGACAGGTGATGCTTAATATTTTAATGCATTAAATAAAAGCATTATTGATAGAACATATTTATTATTTATTAGCAATCAAAAATGATTAAATTACATATTTAATCAGTTCCATTTTTAGTTGAGGATGAGTTGAAGTATAGGAAAGGGAGACATACAATTCATAGTTATAAATGTCATGTGTATATTGAAACTCTTCCCATTGATGTCGACTTGCCAGGTGGCATAGCAATGATGCATCTCTTCAACTGCGAATCAAATTAAATTCACTTAACTCAGGTACTAGAGAAAGCATATACTTCAACTCTGACCAGGATCTAGATAAGAAAAATTGCCTGACTCAGAAAGCCAGGTAGACGCAAATAATCTCATGACAGATATGGAGCAATAGTAATAGGAAGCTGGAATTCTGGGAAGCAAAGGTACATGATTTTATTAAGGGGATAATTATATGCCAATATCTTTAGTCATGCTTACCAAGTGCAGCCAGTAATCAGATCTATGGCAGTAGAGAAACAGCATTTGAATAATACAAAGACAATCTTTACGCACTGTACAAAAAGATCACCTGCCACAGCAATGAAAACCCTAAGACAAGCATGTTTGTGCTGGTGTTGTGCCGAGTTATTCTGACACTTACCCAGACAGGAAAGTCATGGAAGATTCCTTTCCCGGGGGGCTTCCTAATGTGAACATTCAAAATAGTCTGGCCATGAGTGGGGAGGGTAAAGGTCTGGCATCCATACTGTGCAACAGAGCTCAAAGGCTAAGAAGCATTTTGATCAATGACTGAAGAAAAACTAAAAATGACTAGAGCATGCATTCCCTCCTTAATAATAGAAACATAATTGCTTGCAACACTCATATTGAGTCTCTAAGTGAGAAATGTGGGTATGTCTGTATGTATATATGTGTATAAGTGTATGTGTATATAGATATATGTATATGCATGTGTGTATGTACATAGGTGTACATATATACATGTGTACATACACGTGTGAGTGCACATGTGTAGGTGTTTGTATATGTGTGTGTAAGTGTGAATATTTGTGCATGTGATTGTATGTATGCATATGTTCATGTGTGTGCATGTGTACATATGTGCATATGTGCGTGCACATGACTGTGAAAAGTTTGTGTGTATCTATGGCCACCTCTCTTGCCCCACCACAAAATGTATAGTCTAGAAGATCAATGCTGGTTCTGGTACTATAGTTTAGGAGTTAAGCAACTGCAGACTGCTCTTTGTTAATAACCTATTTTAAACTGGCATCACTTTGGGTTCTAATTATATGTCTTCTAAAACCCCATTCTAAGTTCAGTGTCAGCAAATCCCTGTCTGAGAGTAAGTTAGTAAGTTTTCTTAGTTCACCAGTTTGCTGCCTCTGAAAGGCAGGACATAAAGAGCACCACTGCCAAATGTCCACAGGCCCCTCCACCACATCAAACAATGGTTTGGCTCAGAATCGATTGAAATAGCTGGTAGAGCACAGTAGTCAAGGGAGCCTGTGCTGGCAGACAACTGGGGCTCTGAGCTCTCTGCAGTGTCTCACTCATGACCACACCTGTGCATAGCTCAAACCTCGTCTCATCTTCTAAGGCCCTTATGTAATTTTATCCTTAATGATGATAGTTCTTGGTGATTAATTTTCCTCTGCTTTCAGGAAAACAGGTTCTAACATGTAGTCGGGATTTTTCAATTGAGAAAATGGAATTGAAGAGGATGTTTTCAGATGAATTAATCTCAATGATTGGGAATCCCACATTCAAAGAAATGTAATTCTTCTAAGAATATAGCTGCACAGAATGTTACAGTCACCCCAGTGCCTGCAGGGCACTGATTCCAAGATGCCTCAAAGAGACCAACCTTCTGTGAGATGGTAGTTCTTTCAAACAACCTGTGCACAGACACCATGTACTTTATTTTATTCTTCTTATTTTATTTTACAAGAATGAAACCCAGAGACTTGTGCAAGCTACACAAATACTCTGTCACTGAGGAGCATCCCCAGTTCTTTTCCATTTATTTTCGGACCGAGTCCTTGCTATGTAGCCCAGGCTGGCTTTAGGCTTGCCTCTTGTAGCATGGTCTACCACCATGCCTGTAATCCAAATGTGTAATCAGTCATCTCTAAAGGACTTGTAATTATATATATATATATATATATATATATATATATGATTATCATGCAGTACTGTTTTGGGAATAAAGACAAGAAGATGGCTTGTTTGATTGTATTTTGATCTGTGGTTGATTGAATCAGGTATGTGGAGCTGATGGACAGAGAAGGTCAGCTGTGTCTGTGTCATTCCGAGAAGGGTTAGAAGTCGCTGCCAAATGGTGGATTGACTGATAGCTAGGAATATTGTACAGACAATGAGCATACCTGACTGATTTTACTTCCCTCTTACTGTTGTTGTCTGGGTGAGTCCACGAAGTACAAGATGGGCCAGGGGAAAATGACATCAATTCTGGGAATATCCTCGTTCAGACTGGACTGACACACAGGAAAGCAAACAGGGCTATTGATATTCTCTCTACTGTTCTTGATGCTGTTTCTTTTTTTTTTTTCTTTTTTTTTTTCTTTTTTTGCTCTGATTGGTGTTTTATTTCTCCTTTACAAGTTCCACATAATAGACAAAGGCTTTTGATAACATATTGTTATCTTTGCTCAAAACAATCATATAATCATTTTAAACAACACAAATGTGTACATACATGACTGAGGTTTCTGCAGCCTCTTTGGGTTTAAAAATGAAAAAAAGCAATATACTGACAAGTCAACTGTAATTCTTAGGAAGACATCGGTTTCCTTACCAAACATGAGTGTCCTGTACAGGAACCTATCATCCAAGACAGCAATGACTTCAAGCCAAGGGAAGCCAGCGGCAGCTCCCACACCAGCTCAGAAGACCCTCCCCGATCCAGCACCTCTTCAAAGTACTCCTTATCCTCCTCATAGGAGGACAGCAGTCACCCCAAGAGAAGACAGGAGCAGCAAATGCACTTGCTGTAAAATCTCTGAGTGTATCTCTTCCACAGTGTTTCACATCCAGCATCTCAGGAACATGTCCATGCAAGCATGCGTACCACGCTCTAGACTGCTCCCTTCATTTCTCAAGCAAGGGAACCA
>JADRCD010220596.1:9181-25168 GCA_019843815.1 Montemys delectorum | reverse complement strand
GGGGGGGCTTCCTTGTTCTAATCCCCCCTCTGCATCTTTGTGGGTTGGCTCTAGCATAGCTGGTGCTTCCCCTGGGACAAATCTCACAAGGGATCTGTGTGTCAGGAAGCAGCTTAGGAGGTCCCCTACAAAGTTGAACTCTGGATGTACAAAGGAGGACAGGATGAGACAAGTAGAGAGGGAGGCTGTGCCACCTGACCTGTCTCAGTATGTGGAGTGTTAATCCTGGGCTTAGGTTGGTCATACTCTACATAGTTGCATTATCAAAGAACATTCCAGAACCCTGATTGGATAAATTGCCTTACACTGATAGAACATTTGCAATGGAGCAGAGAGGCACAAGAAGCCATAGCTGCAAACTGCCACGTTCATGGATATATACTTTAGAAAAGAGCTCTCTCTGAACCTCTCAGATCCAGAACAGGCCCCCTGCTGGAGTTCAAACGTGTGTTAAAATTATTTTTCATATCCACCCACTCTGCCCTGACTTCCAGTAGGTTTTTGTCAAAGTGTCAGCCATGTTTTGGGGCAACACCAAGTCATAGTTTAATGAAGCTCATGTACAGAGTAATGACATTTGCCTGTACCTAGGGGGAAGGAGGTTTGTTATGTTTTGAGCAGTAAATGTTCCCCCAAATTTTATTTGCTGAAGGTCTGGTTGCCAGTAAGGGGGGCTTGGGAAGTAAATTTAGTCATGAGGGCTCTGAAGTCATCCACGGATTAAGACACTGTTGTAGGGATTGGAGAGATGGCTCAGTGGTTAAGAGCACTGACTGCTCTTCCAGAGGTCCTGAGTTCAATTCCCAGCAACCGCATGGTGGCTTACAACCATCTGTAATGAAATCTGATGCTCTCTTCTGGGGTGTCTGAAGACAGCTACAGTGTGCTTATATATAATAAATAAATCTTTTTGTTTGTTTGTTTGTTTTTGTTTCTTCGAGACAAGGTTTCTCTGTGTAGCCCTGGCTGTCCTGGAACTCATTCTGTAGACCAAGCTGGCCTCGAACTCAGAAATCCGCCTGCCTCTGCCTCCCAAGTGCTGGGATTAAAGGCGTGCACCACCACCACCCGGCATAAATAAATCTTTAAAGAAAAAAGACATTGCAGTCATAATTATAAATATTTTGACTTATTCTTTGGCACTTCATACTTGTATACAGACCCTCTCCACTCTCAAGCCAACGCTCCCCAGACCTCCCCCAGCGCATCCTCCTGTCACCTCTCTCTGTAACCGAGTCCAGTTAGTGCTGCCTACTGGAATGTTGACTGGGCTGCTGCAATGATCTTGCTCAGGTTAGCATATACCGTGAGTCCATGAGTCTGACACCATGTCCCGTCCTGAGGAAAACGGCTCCCAGCATTCCCCACGTCCTCCCAGCATTCCTCACATCCTCTGGCTCTTAGGTTCTTTCTCTTCCCTCTTCCATGGTGATCCCTGAGCCTCAGGCAGGGTGGGGGTGGGGTTTGATCCATGGTGCTCCCTGAACCTCCTTTGGAGTGAGGGTTTGGTACAGATGTCCCACTTAGGGCTGAATGCCTGCCTGTCTTAGAATTACTATTGCTATGATTAAATACCATGACCAATAGCAAGATGCGAAGGAAAGCATTTGTTTGGCTTCGACCTCTTCGTAGTCGTCATCCCCATCAATCACTAACTAAGGAAGTGCCTTATAGCTGTTGGACCCCCAAAAAGGAGACCCTCACTCAAGTCGCGGGAGAGTGAGCGCCCAGTGAAACACGAGAGGCCAACTTGCTGCAAAGCACATGAGGTTTTTAATGGGCGGAGCTCCGAGTCGATTCGTATCCCCTGCAAGGGACAGTGGAACCGACCCCGAAGCTTGGTTCTTTAAGGTTTATATAGGAAAAGAAGCTGCAAAGAACAAAGAAACCAATCTTAATTGGTGGATTTTTAAAAATAAATGTAATTGCAGGCGGGAGACTGTGGTCGGAGGCGAGGAGCAGGAAAGCGGGAGGGGTCGAGTGCGGAGAACAGGATAGCGGGAGGGGTCGAGTGGTGGATTCCCAGAAACTGCGGGTCGTGCTGACCTCAAATCATATCTCAGGACTCCAGATGGCCCATAACTCATGTCTTGTCCAAGCACGTCCTTGTATGCTTAGACACAATTTTTCTCTTGTTTTTAATTTCTATGCCTTCCTGACCTGTCAGCTCTTGTGATGGCTAACATTCTGTTATGGCAGGCCTATGCTGGCTTTTAAAATTTTTCCACTAGGTTTAACTATAGGTCTTATGCTTTTAACAATCCTCTTTCATAGCCACATGCTAGGGAGGCATTTTTCTCAACTGAGCTTCCCTCCTGTAAGATAACTCTAGCACAGGCCCCTACATCTTTTTAGGGGGGAGGGATTAGTTGGGTTTATAGCTTTTCAAGACAGGGTTTCTCTGTGTATCCTGGCTGTCCTGAAACTCACCCTGTAGATCAGGCTGGCCTTGAACTCTGAGACTTGCCTGCCTCTGCCTCCCAAGTGCTGGGATTAAAGGCGTGCACCCCCACCCCAACTCATTTCTTTTTTAAAAATTTATGTTATTTATTTTATGTATATGAGTATACTGTAGCTATTCAGATCGTTGTGAGCCTTCATCTGGTTGTTGGGAATTGATTTTTAGGACCTCTGCTCCCTCACGTCAACCCTGCTCGCTCAGTCCCTGCTTGCTCTGGTCCAAAGATTTATTTATTATTATACATAAGTACACTGTAGCTGTCTTCTGACAGCACCAAAAGAGGGCATCAGATCTCATTATGGGTAGTTGTAAGCTACCATGTGGTTGCTGGGATTTGAACTCAGGAATGACCTTCGGAAGAGCAGTCAGTGCTCCTACCCGCTGAGCCATCTCACCAGCATCCTACCCCCAACTCTTATTCTCAGTACTTTAACTTACTCTGTAGACCAGGATGGCCTCGAACTCAGAAATCTGCCTGCCTCTGCCTCCCAAGTGCTGGGATTAAAGGTGTGTGTCACCACCGCCCGGCAAAATAACTCATTTTTAAAAGTCTTTTAAGGGGGCATAGGTCCAGTGACAGTGAAACAGAAAACGCTGGCTCTGGGAGAAGCCTGCTGAGCTAGCTGTCACCCCAAAACCCTACTAGTCCAGCTCTCACCAAGAGACCAGTGGGAACAAAACCTGGCTGAGGTAAAGCTCGCACGCCCGTCCTTGTTACCCAGCCAATGGAAGGGGACAGGACCCACACTGAGGCGAGAAAAAAACCTGATTTTTGTGCTTAGTCAGCTCACCTTAGTGGGCCTTACAAAACTGCAAAATATACGTTTGTCCTCTCCATCTCCAGTGCTCTTAATAAGTGGGACACATAGGGCGTGATGGTACACGTCTTTAATCCCAGTGCTTAGGAGGCAGAGGCAAGATTATTTCTGTATGAGTTCCAGGCCTAGGGGAGCTACATGGTGAAGATCAGAATAGATTAGAACAAGAGGAAGAACAGGGTCCCCAGACTGCAACTGTGACTCCTCAGAAGCAGCAGCTCCCGCCAGCCTCAGTCAGGCCTTGCCAAGTCTGTTCCTAGACAGTGACACCTGTTTCTAGTTGTGGTGTGGCTCAGCCCTTAGCACACATCTTCAATCCTTCTGGCTGGAATACAGCACATCTCTAACACCTTTAATCCCAAATAATGAAAGAAAAGTTAACTTGTAGAAGGAAGCATCCAAGTTTGAAGTGAGTGGCAGACAAAGTGATGAGTCAGGGAAAGATTGGACAGAATAGGATATGTCCAACTGTCAGAAGAAGAAAGAAAAAAGTGGAACTACTTACGAGAGAGCTGTGCAGAGAAAAAAGATAAGAAGGCAGTTTTACTGGGACAGTTGTACAGAGACAGCTGAGAGAGATGAGAGAGAGGAGCCAGAAAATGAGAAAAAAAAAAACAAAACAAAACAGAGGAGCCAGAAGATCAGAATAGATTAGAACAGATTACTAGAGTTAATTTGAAGCCAAGCACAGCAATTCAGGAGAATCTGGAAGAAGCCAGATTGAATCAGTCAGCCTGGAGAGGAGTTTGAGCCAGAACAGCTGATTTGAACTAGCCAGCCAGAGCTCAGAAAGAACAAGAAAGGGCGACAGCTTACTCAGCAGGAAGTGTTAGAGACTGAAGACATTCTGGGCTGAGATAAGATTGTACAGACAAGACGTGACAGATGGAAGCTAGAAGCTTCCAGAAAACAATCGACTCAAGCAAATACAAGTTACATTTACCCCATTCTTTCATTGTGGCCTCTAAGAAAGCTTCAGGTCAGTCTGCCTCCCCACCCCCCAGCGCTGTTGGTTGCCTGTGGTTGAAGATCACTGGATGGGTGAGTCCTGTTCAAGTTCCCACATCATTTTCTGTCAGCGCACGTGGGAGCTGAAATCTGGCAAAGGGATTGGACTGCTGGGGAGAGAACTGCCAGTTCTGTCCACCAGTCCTCTGTGGTCCCACAGCTAATAAATGACAAGAACAGATGTAGAACCATATTCATGTTCAGCTGGGAGTTGGGGCTTCCAGAAACAACTTCTTTGTGGTCCAAGTAGCTCTATGACAGTGTTTGGTCTTCAGGGGAGGTTGCGGCTTCTGCAGTCAATCATCTGAGGCTATAATTTTGCCTCCTTTGCTATAATTCACCCTTGGTTCCTGTCCACTCCTTTGACCCAGGGGTTTTGGGGCGTTGCACTGTATATTACTAGAAGGTGGGAAAATCCCCAACATGCATTTGTTTCTGAAAGAATGATTATGGACAGAACACCAGTAGGCTGCAAGCAGGAGTCAGGCGGCCTTGCATGAAAACCTTTCCAAACAGCTTACTTCTAGTTCCTGGCTGGCATAAATGACATAAAAGCTCTTTTGTGGAGGAGGAATATTTTAATCTTATATTAAATATTCTTGCCAAACATTACTTCTTTTCTTTCTTTTCTTTGTTTCATTGCTTGTTTCTTTGTTTCTTTGCTTGTTTCTTCCTTTGTTTCTTTCTTTGCTTCTTTCTTTCTTTCTTTCTTTCTTTCTTTCTTTCTTTTTGTTTCTGTTTTTGTTTTTTGAGAAGAGTTTTAATCCCCAGTGCTGGGATTAATGGTGTACAGCACCACCAGCCAGCTACAAAATGTTAACATCTCGGATCTAAATTATAAAGAAATGGTATTAGGAGCTAGGTGTGATGGCACACTCCTTTAATCTAGAGTGAGAGACAAAGGCAGGCAGATCTCGTTGAGTTCTCAGCCTGGTCTAGAGAGTTCATCCAGGACACCAGGACTTCACAGAGAGACCCTGTCTCAAAAACAAAACAAAACAAACGTACAAAAAACCAATTCAATTCCAACAACAACAATTCAAAAATTAGAATTAGAAAACTTAGGCGTTAGGCTGGAACCCCTGCTTGCTGCTGCACAAGATGGGAAACCCTGTCTACCCTCCTTCCAACCCCAACCACACTGAAAAACTCAGAACAAAGGAGTGTCTGGAAGCCCAATTCTGAATTACTGTCGGCTGTGGCAACCTCCTCCCGATGCTGCCAGCCACCCAAATCCCCCTCTAAGTGCTGAGCTCTTGACCAAACTTTGCACAAACCCAGTTTATGGCTGGCACATCATCACTCTAGCCTGGGCACGCGACTGCCTAGCCCAGTTCTTTGGGACTGTGGAACCTGCCCAGGAGCAGTGCCTAATAAACCTACCTTTATCTACTTTTAATCTGGTCTAATCTGTCCTATATCTGTATCACCAAAGGAGATACAAAGCTTATTACTAGGAAGAAAGATGAATATAAAAAATATGTATGAAAAAAGAAAATTATAAAACCCAGAGTTTATAAAGTCATTAAGGTTATAATTTGAGGGGCTGGAGCAATGGCTCAGCAGATAAGAGTACTGACTGCTCTTGTTTTTGTTTTTTGTTGTTGCTGTTGTTGTTGTTTTCGTCCCCCCCCCCCAAACAGGGTTTCTCTGGAACTCACTCTGTAGACCAGGCTGGCCTCAAACTCAAAAATCTGCCTGCCTCTGCCTCCCAAGTGCTGGGATTAAAGGCCTGCGCCACCACTGCCCGGCTGTACTGACTGCTCTTCCAGAGGTCCTGAGTTCAATTCCCAGCAACCACATGGTGGCTCACAACCAGCTGTAATGGAGTCCGATGCACTCTTCTGGTGTGTCTGAAGACAGTGTACTTGTGAGATTCCCAGAGAGACCCCCACACTCAAATCCCAGGAACAACGACCACACACACCACCAAGACACGGACTTGATGCAACCTACAAGAGGCTTTTTATTCCAGCTAGCTGGGGCAAGACTCGTATCCTTCGAAGGGGTAGAGGAGTCTGGCCCTGAGCAAGGTCTTAGGCAGCTTTTTATTCCTGTGCAGTTGCTGGGGCGAAAGGGAAGACTGGGGTAAGGGGAAGGTACAGGTGGTTTCTGATGGGTGCTGGCTTGTGCTAGGGTCCAGGGGCGGGCTAGCCACATGGCAATTGTTTTGGGCCAGGTCATCTTGGTTCCCTTGTTTCTGGGTTCTGGGAACTGCTGGTCTCCCATTGTTTTTAGGTTCTGGGAGCTGATCTCCCACTGAGTTTAACTAATGGCTAAAGTCCCACAGTACAGTTTGAAAACTTAATCATACATACTCATATAAATAAAAATAAATAAATAAATCTTTAGAAAAGTAATTTGAAACCTGTGCCTCCAAAATCAAAGCTTGCAAAGTTATTTTTAGCAACAGGTCTTTCTGGCTCTAACCCTGAAGTTTTTAAAGAAGACCCATTTAAATACTTTTAAAATGGGTCTAGGTTTACTTATAAGTTGTCCCTCAAGCTCTGATCCTAATTCTTTTTCTTGTTGTTGTTGTTTTTTGTTTTTTGTTTTTTTGAGACAAGGTTTCTCTGTGTAGCCCTGGCTGTCCTGGAACTCACTCTGTAGGCCAGGCTGGCCTTGAACTCAGAAATCGGCCTGCCTCTGCCTCCCAAGTGCTAGGATTAAAGACATGGGCCACCACCACCCGGCCCCTAATTCTTTTTAAAAATTTTTTTTATCAATCTAAGTGAGGTGGTATAGGCCTTTAGTCTCAGCACTTGGAAGGCAGAGGCAGGCAGATATGGGTGAATTGAAGGCCGACGTGATCCAGAGAGTGAGTTCCAGACCAGCTAGTGCTATATAGTGAGATGCTGTTTCAAATAAACATTTTTTTAAAAGATTTATTTATTTATTTATTTATTTATTTATTTAATGTATATGACTGCTCTCTTGATCTCTTCCGGTAGAGGGGACGGGTGCCCAGATCGCATTACAGATGGTTGTGAGCCACCTTGTGGTTGCTGGGAATTGAACTCAGGACCTCTGGAGGAGCAGTCAGTGCTCGTAACTGCTGAGCCATCTCTCCAGCCAAATAAACATTTTTTAAAAAATTTTACTTGATCTTTTTTTACAGTCCAGATTTTATCTCCCTCCTGGTCCACCCTCTGACTGTTCCACATCCCATACCTCCCCCCGCCCCACTGTCACCATGAGGATGTTCCCAGCCCCCCTCACCCTGCCACCCCAGACCTCCCCACTTCCTGGGACCCCTAATCTCCTGAGGGTTAGGTGCATCTTCTCTAACTCCAGACCGGCAGTCCTCTGCTGTATGTTGGGGGCCTCCTATCAGCTGGTGTAAGCTGCCTGGTTGGTGGCTTAGTGTCTGAGAGATCTTGGGGGTCCAGGTAAATTGAGACTGCTGGTCCTCCTACAGGGTCGCCCTCCTCCTCAGCTTCTTCCAGCCTTTCCCCAATTCAACCACAGGGGTCAGCAGCTTCTGTCCACTGGTTGGGTGCAAATATCTGCGTCTGACTCTTTCAGCTGCTTGCTGGGTCTTTAACAGAGCAGTCATGCTAGGTCCCTTTTTGTGAGCACTCCATAGCCTCAGTAATAGTGTCAGGCCTTGGAGCTTCCCCTTGAGCTGGATCCCAGTTTGGGCCTGTCACTGGACCTCCTTTTTTCCTCAGGCTCTTCTTCAGTTTTGTTTCTGCAGTTCTTCCAGACATGGGCAATTATGGGTCAGAGCTTTTGACTGTAGGATGGCAACTCCATCCCTCACTTGATGCCCTGAAGCTGGAAACAACCCAGATGTCCCACAACAGAAGAATGGATACAGAAAATGTGGTTCATTTACACAATGGAATACCACTCAGCCACTAAGAACGAGGATATCCTGAGTTTTGCAGGCAAATGGATGGAACTAGAGAATATCATCCTGAGTGAGGTAAGTCAGACCCAAAAGGACATGCATGGGATGTACTCACTGATAAGTAGATACTAGCCAAAAAAAAGTACAGAATACCCAGGATACAATCCATAGAACACAAAAAGGTCAACAAGCTGAAGAGTCCAGGTGAGGATGCCTAAATCCCACCTGGGAGGGAGAAGAAAGCAGTCACAGGCAGGAGGATGGAGGGAGGGAGGGACCTGGGTGGGAAAGGGGACAGGGAGGGGAAGAGGGGAACATGATCAGTTACTGGGTGGGAAAAACAGGAATGAAGCCCTGAGGGCCAGCAGAAAGAGTGGAAACAGGCAACCTCAGGAGGTAGGAGGTGGGGGAACCCTTCAGAATGTTCCAGAGACCTGGGGGGTGGACTCAAAGGGGAGGGAACGTAAATGAAATGCCCTACAGTGGGGAGAGGGAACTTGTAGAGCCCACCTCAATTTTTTTTTTTTTTTTTGAGAAAGGGTTTCTCTGTTTAGCCCTGGCTATCCTGGACCTCACTCTGTAGACCAGGCTGGCCTTGAACTCAGAAATCTACCTGCCTCTGCCTCCCAAGTGCTGGGATTAAAGGCATGCGCCACCACAGCCCAGCTCCTCCAAATTTTTTTATACAATATATTTTGATCATGCATCTCCCCATGCCCAACTCCTCCTAGGTCCCCCATTTCCACACCCTTTCTAACTACACAGTATAAGCTCCCTCTTTCAAACAGTATAAAACAAACAAAACCCAAAAAACCATGAACACACAAATGAGAATGAAGACAAATAGACAATAGACTAAGAAGACAAAAAAAACGCCCAAGGGAACATGAGAAAATAAAAGTCCACAAAATAAGTTTCATGTTGGTCAGTTACTCCTGGGGATGGACCTGCCCTCAAACACCATCAGTACACGCAGCGAGACTCCATTGGAAAAAAAAATAGTTCCGTTTTGCCAGAGGGTATCCATTGCAGACAGCGTCTCGGTCCTTCCACATGCCTGTGCACACCGCCGTGACCTCTGCGAGTTCCCGAGAGCACACGTGCACACGTGTGTGCGTGCGTATCTGTACTGTTGTGTCTGGAAGACACTTTTGGGGAGGCAGGGGGAGTCATCTATTATCTTTGCACAGCACAGTACGGAGTTTGAAGAGCTACTGAGGCGAAAGTTGGTGAAGGTAACTAACGAACATCAACACCTAGTCAGCTAAAGCTTTCTCACTGTGTAGACCAGGTTAGCCCTGTACTAACAGAGACTGACCTGCCCTGCCCCCCAAGCCCTGTGATTATTGGAAAGTACTGTGAAGCCAGAGACTTTGTTTATAGTCTTTAGTTTACTCTTTCAAATTTTATTTTATTTTATTCATTTAAGACAGAGTTTGTCTGTGTAGCCCTGAATGTCCTAGAACTCACTCTGTAGTAGACCAGGTTGGCTTTGAACTCAGAGATCCACCTGCCTCTGCCTCCCAAGTGCTGGGATTCAGAAGGGCACGTACCACCCGCACCTGGCTCTAGTTTTATTTTGAAACTCAAATTTACCCTGAACCTTAACTGCCCTATTAATTTTGTCATACAGGGTTGCATTCCAGTCAGGTATGTGTTAGCAGGCCCTATTTGCCCAAATGTCAGGACAAACATGACTGGCCACACCCGCCTAGCCATAACTCTCATTTGCTGATATGAGTAAAGTTTCAGTCTAAACTTGACAAATGAGATTTATGAATCTTTATGAATCATGTCTTATCTTGATGTTCCAAAGTTGCCTGGCACTCTACACTGTAATCTGCAGGCTTTCCATCCCACACATTAAACTCCACAAAATAATGGCTCTGAGACTTCGAAATGCCAAGACTAATAGCTTTGGCTCATTTCCCCTAGCTCATAATTCAATTATCCTATTTAATGTAGTCAAAGTCATGCCACGTGGCTGGTTACCTGGTCCTCAGTGTCATGCAACCATCTTCCCCAGTGTCAGGGCATATCTTCCTATGCTGTGCTTGTCTCAATCTCAGAATCCCCCCCCCCCATGTTCCACCTTCTAATCCTGCCTCACCTCATTGGCCATCCAAGCTTTGACAAGTGAAAGATTTTACACAGTGTACAAGAGATTGTCTCTACACCACACAGCTTGGCTCTTTCCAGGCCATGCCACCAGCTTTTCATTTACTCACCATATAGATTCTAGGATTTGAACGCAGGTCTTCAGGCCTGCATGGCCTACTCAACGTGAGGTTTATTAAGTTTTATTTTTTAATCATGCGTATGTCTGTAGGGAGGGTGTGTACTGTGGTGCAGGTATCTGGAGTGGCAGACCTGGGTGTGAGTGATGCAACTCTAGTCTTCTATAAGATTAGTCTGCACTCTTGACTGCAGCGCCATCTTTCCACCCCATCTCTGTGTATTTGTATTCTGGAGGACTGAAATCTGACAGGATCATGAATACAAAGATGTATTTCACAAACATAAAATTTGAATCACACATAGAGAAATGTTGACTTTGGAACTAATATTCAGAAACTTTGCAGGTTTTTTTGAGTTATTACTAGTGTTTAATAACAGCACTGTGTAGAGAGCCACGCCTGAGCTGGCTCAATCGCCATTACAACATGGTGCCGGCATCCGGTGTCCTCTCCCTGTAAACAAGTAGTCTGCGCATGTGCTAAGGGCCAGAGCGCACCAAGTCACAGCCCATCCCGGGGCGTCACATGAGGTAATGAGAAAAAAGCCAATCAGAAATGAACACGCCGCTCCAGGGTGTATATAAGCAGTGCCTTTTCGGGGTTTGGGGTCTTCCTCTTAAAGATGCAATAAACGCTTGCTGCAGAAGGATCCTGGTGTCCGCATGCGTTCTTGCTGGCGAGACGATTGCGAGGATCACAGCACTGCTAAATAAGTGGATTCTGTTTATTGCCTGATGTAGAAGAGTGTCTCATTCATTCCTATTTAACTAGAGCTATACCATGCTCATTTAAAAGATTTCAAAAGGGGCTGGAGAGATGGCTTAGCAATTAAAAGCACTTGGGACTAAGTTCAACTCCCAGCACCCATATGGCAGCTCACAGCCATCTCAACTCCAGACCCAGGGGATCTGATGCCCTTATCTGGCTTGCGTGGGCATCAGGTATGCTTCAGGCAAGACACCGCAACCTTAATTTTTTTCAAAGCCTATCTTTAATGATGGTTCTTAAATGCCCTAACCTCCCTTCTAGCCCACCATACACCAGAGGTAGTCGAAAAGAAAGAAAATGGGGGGAAGTGGACCTGTATAGAAAGGTTTCTTTGGAGCAATCCCATCTGCATTGTCAGGAGATTGGCGGTTCAGTTCACAGGTCAGCACCGGCAGCTCAGTCCATTCACAGACACTTCACAGGTACACCAGCAGTCCAGTTCAGTAGCGTCGGGATAGCAGCAGTGGTGGCACAACCTAGCAGAGACAGCCAGGCCTCAGCTGAATTGGCCAGGTTGGCAGGACGGATTCAGACCAGCAGGGATGCCAGGAGAAGTTCTTGGCTCTGTTTCTCTCATAGAAGCAAAGGTCAGTGAAGACTCGAGACCAAGAAGCATTGTAGCTAGCTCTACCAGCAAGCCCAGCTCACCCACCGCTCACCGTCTGTGGAGTCTCATTTATGCTCCCTCCAAATGTCACGTGTCCTCCCCTGGCCTGGCCTCAGCACGTGAGGCTGACTCAGCAAAACTCCACAAGTCAGTCTCAGCTGACATTCCCCTGCCAATCGCCTGAGCCCCAGGAAGCCGCAAGAAACCGTAGCACACCACCACAGGTTGGTTTTTTTTTTTTTTTTTTTTGGTTTGTTTGTTTAGTTTTTTGGGGGGGGTTTTGGTATGTTTCTCTCTATGGAGTTCTGACAAGTGCAGCTCAGCTACACATGGAAGACGGACCAATGCATGTGATCATCAGTGCGGAAGCCTTCATCCTCACGTTCCTTCATGCGCTTTAGCAGAACCCCCTTTCACCTGTGTCTGCTTCAGTGAGACGGTCCTTCACGCGCCTGCCTTAGTCTCACCTGTGTCCACTTCAGGAAAACACTCTTACACATGTTTGCCCCAGCAAAACACCATCCAACACAGCTGACTTCCCAAAGAACCCTTAACTTTCCACTTCAAGACACTCATATATGCAAAATGAAACAATAAAAGATATATTTAAAGGGTTAGGCAGTGATAGTGCACATCTTTAATCCCAGTACTTGGGAGGCAGAAGCAGTTGGAGCTCTATGAATTCAAGACCAGCTTGGTCTACAAAGTGAGTTCTAGGACAGCCAGAGCTACACAAAGAAACCCTGCCTTGGAAAAAAAAAATCAAACATATGTGTGTTTTATTTATATATACATATTTATATAATAATAAATATAATACACAATATTTATTATAATTGTATATAATAAAAGTATACATATATAAGATGTTTATGTATAAATATACATTAAATAAAGATATATTTAATAATAATTTTAATGGTTTTATTTAACAATAGTTTTAATAATAATTTTAACAATAATTTAATAATTATAATAATAGTGTATGTTAATATGTATTTCAGAGGCTAGGGATGTAGTTTAGTTGGTGAAGTCCTGCCCAGCATGCACAAGGTCCCCTGCTCCTGAGGCGCCGTACAGTGGGTACCCAGTAATCTCAACACTGGAGATGGAGTCAAGAGAGCAAAAATTGAAAGCTATGCTCAGCTACACACCACAGGGCAGTCTGAACTTCATGACACACACAAACAAACCCAAAAAGAATGTTACGTTTGAATTAAAAAACAAAAACAAACAAACAAAAAAGTAAGCCAGGTGGGATGGCACACGCCTTTAATTCCAACACTTGAGAGGCAGAGGCAGGCGGAGTCTGTAAGTTCTAGGCCAGCCTGGTCTACATAGTGAGTTCCAGGACAGTCAGGGCTACACAGGGAAATCCTTTCTCAAAACAAACAAGCAAAGTAAAGTGAACAAAAAGTATTCAAGGGGGCTGGCGAGATGCCTCAGCACCGGCTGCTCTTCTGAAGGTCCTGAGTTCAAATCCCAGCAACCACATGGTGGCTCACAACCACCTGTAATGAGATCTGACATCCTCTTCTGGAGTGTCTGAAGACAGCTACAGTGTACTTACATATAATGAATGAATAAATCTTTAAAGTACTCAATGATTCTTGAATCTGGTAAAAACAAGGATTTTAAAAAAGAGTATATGAACATTTTAAGAAAGTCAAGTTGCTTTGACTCTAAAGAACTAACCAAGTTGTAAAGAATCTTTTGGTTGCAGCTGACTTTATCACATATAAATTTCTCAAGATTTATTTATTTATTTTGATTTTTCAAAACAGGGTTTCTCTGTATAGCCCCGGCTGTCTTGGAACTTGCTTTGTAGACCAGGCTGCCTCCCGAGTGCCGGGATTAGGGGTGTGCGCCACCACCATCTGTCTCAGGCTGGATTTTGTGTGCATCTGCTGTAGGACTGCTTCGTTACTCTCATTTCCTCTGTGGTGCTACTCAGTTCCTCCTTTATTTAAAGCTAAAGTTGAGTGGCCCAGTGACGAACTTGGGATTTCCGAACGCTTTTGTCTATTCCCCTTCCAACATTTGGTGTTTTAAATCTCCTCTGATCCCCTGGGACTGAAGTTACAGACAGCTGTGAACTGCTGTGTAGATGGTGGGAATTGAACCTGGGTCCCCTGGAAGAACAGCCAGTGCTCTTAACCACTGAGCCATCTCTCCAGTTTATAACTGCAGTTCAAACACTATCTTTTTGAGACAGAGAAATGCTGGAGTTAAATGATATCACCAATGAAGTGGGTCTAGCTGATAATTACAGAACATTTCACCCAGACACATACCTTCTTGTCAGCAGCTCCTAGAATATTCTCCCAAACTTACCATACACTTGAACACAAAGCAAGCCTCAACAGATACAAGAAAACGGACAGAATACCCTACATCCTCTCTGACCCCACCCACTAAAACCAGATATCAGTAACAACAACAACAAGAACAATGAGTACAAACTCGTGGAAGAGGAACAACTCACTCCTGAATGAAGAATGGATCAAGATGGAAATTAAGACAGAAATTGAAAAAAATTCTAGAATTAAATACAAATGATAACACAACATTCCTAGACCTATGGGACATAATGAAGGTGCTTCTAAGATGCAAGTAATTTAAAGGCACTCTTTTTTTTTTAACAGTGTTAATTTTTTTAAAAATTAGATTTATTTATTTATTTCATGTATGTGAGTACACTGTCACTGTCTTCAGACACACAAGAAGAGGGCATTGATCCCATTACAAATGGTTGTGAGCCACCATGTGGTTGTTGGGAATTGAACTCAGAACCTCTGGAAGAGCAGTCGATGTTCTTAACTGCTGAGTCATCTCTCTAGTCCTTAAAGGAACTCTTGAAAACTCTAGAATAAAAAGAGCAAGTAACACTCAAAAGAGGTTGATGACAATAAATATTCAAACATGCAGGGCTAAAATCAATAAAATTGAAATAACAAAAATACAAAGAATCAATGAAGAGAAGGGTTGGTTCTTTGAGAAAAATCAATAAGATTAACAAACTCTTAGCCAAAATAACTAGAAGATGGAGAGAGAAGATCCAAATTAATAAAAATTACAAATTAAAATTAGAGTATAATAACAGATGCTAGAAATCCAGATAATCAGAGGACATACTTTAAAAATCTACACTATTAAATTGGAAAACCTAAAATAAACAGATAAGTTTCTTGCTATATCCCACCTACCACAGTTAAATAAAGGTCAGATAAACAATTTAAACAGACCTAAAACCACTAGTGAAATATAAGCAGTCATTAAAACTCTCATAACCCAGAAAAGTACGGGCTAGGTTTTCATTCAGAATTCTACCAGACATTCAAAGGAGAGCTAACATAAATACTCTTCAAATTGTTGCCCAAAGTAGGAACAGAATGAACATGGCCTAGTTCTTTTTATGAGTCCACCATTATCCAGATGCCTAAACCACATGAAGACTCAACAAAGAAAGATAATTCATACCAATTTCCCTTATGAAGATAGATGCGAAAAAATTAATTAAATACTTGCAACTGAGTCCAAGCGCATATCAAAAAGATTATCCACCATGATCATGCAGGTATCATACCAGAGATACAAGAATAGTTCAACAAATGTAAATGGACAAATGTAACTAACTATACAAATTATATAAACTGAAAGACAAAAAGCACATGATCATCTCACTAGATACAGCAAAGGCCTTTGACAATCCAACACCTCTTCGTGATAAAAGCCATGTAGAGATTGGGGACACAAGGAACACACCTCTGGAGTGGGCTGGCCTGATATGCTTGCATTTTAACGCTAATAGTGGTTCCTTGAGACCTAGTTGCCCCAGAGACAACAGGAACTGTAAGTAGACCCAAGTGACATCATGCGAGCTTGCTCCCAAGTGATTTCTGATTGGTGAATAAAGATGCTGACAGCCAATAGCTGGGCAGCAGAACAGGTGGAGTTTAGGGTTCCCAGGCTTGGGGAGAGAAGAACCATGAGCTGGAGAAGAAGGATTTTTGCATGATTAATCTGCACACCTCAACATAATAAAAGTGGTTTACAGACATGATGAAAAAAACTGCTGGAGGTATCTCCATGCCAGCTCTCAAATTGCACTACAGAGATATGGCAATAAGAACCAGCCTGGTGCTGGCACAGACACTGTGAGTTGACCAATGCAATTGAATCAAAGGCAGTTTCATGCATGGGGTTCTCTCAGCCAGGAGGGAACAAAGGACCTG
>JADRCD010220595.1:0-51823 GCA_019843815.1 Montemys delectorum | reverse complement strand
ACCTCTGCCCTGAACATGAGACTTGATAGATCCAGTTGGAGGCTCAATAGTGACCTCAATATTAATGCATCAGTAATAAACTGGTTTGGTTTTAGGTTTGGTTTGGTTTGGCTTGGCTTATGGTAGTGATTAGGAACTTAGTACAGTTTTGAATGGGAGCCATGAGAAAAGATATCTTTGGCTTCTTCCTAGTCTAAAAGGAAGTATTGTTTGAGCATTCAGCTGTAGCCTTTGAGTATGCGTCCTTTATCACATCATGGAGCTTCTATTCAACTGCTTTTTAACCTTTTTCTTTCTTTTTTTACATATATTGAAACGGTTATATTGTTTTCCTACATGCAATATGATAATGAGTTCTTTTGATTTTCAAATCTTAAGTCCTTCTTTCATTTCTATTATTAGCTTCATTTGGTCCTGATATACTCTTTCATATATTGTTCTGTATCCTTTTCATAAGAAAATATGACCTCTAGTTTTCTTCTTTTTTTTTTTTTTCAGGTACAAAAGAAGTTTAATTCAAGAAAAAAGCCAACATTCAATACTCAACAGGAATTTTCTTTCTTTTTTTTTTTTTTTTGGTCTTATTAGGTAGCCAAACCCTCTATTAGACCAGACTGGCCTCAAACTCAAAGCAGCACCTGCTTTTGTCTCCTGCATACTGGGACTAAAAATTCATACACCGCACCCAGCCTGACAACCCTCCCTGGAATGTCTGCTGACACCTCTAAGAGATGATTATGCTTGTTACTTCTCCACAGAACAGATGATCCAGGTGTGGACTCAGGTCATGGGATATCAGTCACTTGCCTCTGGAAACCCAGGTCTCCGGGTCCCACTCTGACTCCAGAGAGTCCAGTTCCTAGCCTGTAAATCTACATTTGAACAAGCACTTATTTATTTAACAAGCACTTCAGTCTGTGGCCTCTGCCCCTACAATGGTGTGCTAGGCACCCATTCTTCACAGAAGCCAAGCCATGCTTGTCTACATTGCTAGACTGACCACATCTTTTATTTCATACATTGTGTAATCTGGTACATAAAAATACCAGATCATAGCCATGATAAAGATTCTCATTTCCATTTGGTCTACCACTGGAAACCAGTCAAATCACTTAGCTATTAAAAAAATAAAAAGGTGGGAACTGAACCAATAGTTATGTGCAGTTTTCTCCTCCAGCAGTCAAAGCAGCACCTGCTGTGGGAATGAGGTGCAGAACTGACAGTCACACTCCTTTTCAAAGAAGCTGAGCTTCTACTCTCAAGTATAACAATAACTTGAACACCTATGCTGAGCACACAAGTTGAAACAGCAAGAGCATTTCAGAAGTGACACTCTTTCCTGTAGAATCTTGGCCCCATGCCTGAGCAAGCAGACACTGGTGAGGCAGCAACACTACTCCAAGAGTGCCGTTCCTGCAGATGTGCATTTGTGTGCCTCTCTGATGGTTCTGGATGCCTGTTCTCCACTGGCTCTGCCTACTCTGGCCCTTTGGACTCATAGTAGCTTCGTGGCAGACTGGGTTGGCTGAGCCCGAGGGTAACATCTCACGTAGAGTGATGTTCTCAGGGTATGAAGTCCATGCTGTATGTTACAGTATATAGAAGTTCCTCTGGGAGGCAAAGCTTCCTCTTCAGCAAGCCAATCCTGCATCTGGAGACTCGGCTCTGGCTACCTTTTCTTCATGTGTGACCTCATGTGTGCAGCAATTGAGCCAGCTATTTCTGCCTTCTTCTTGTTTTGTCCAAAATAATCAAGAAATTCTCCATCTGGTCCAATCAAGTACATTATTATTGTATGATCCACTATATAGTCCTCATCCTCATCCTTAGGGCCAGGACTGTAATACACCCTGTATGCTCTGGCCACTCCATCAATCTCTTCTTTCGTGCCAGTCAAACCAACCAATTTGGGAGAAAATTCTTTCACATAGGTCGCGATGGCTTCTCTTGTGTCCCTTTCTGGATCAATGGTGATGAAAAGTGGAGTTAAATTTGGCAGGGATGGAATACTGTCTATTTCCTCCACGACTTCAATCATTTTTTCTAGTTCTTCTGGACAGATATCAGGGCAATGAGTGAAACCAAAATAAATCAATACCCATTGACCCAGGTAGTCCTTGTCAGTTTTGGGCTCTCCGTTGTGAGTTGTGAGGGAAAATGGTCCCCCTAGTAAAGGCTTCCCAATGCTTCGATGCCGTTGTTTCTCCAGCTTTTCTATCTTTTCTTTCTTGAAGTATTTCATTCCAGCCAATAAGGATCCTCCAATGGCAAAAGTGAGTGCTAAAGACTTCCAAGAAACAGGCCCAGGCTTCGGGCGGTGAGACCCGGCTTGACTGCCCTTGGGCTCCGGCCCGGCCCCCGGCGGAGGCGGCCCAGCGCTGAAGGCTCGGCTCCCCAGACAGCAGCGCGCCTCCTCCGGTCTCGGCCTCTCCGCCATATCCCTGAGCCCATGGCCGCGAGGAAACAGACGCCAGAGCTGGCGACACTGCGACCGCACCACCGCTGCCCGTACAAGAGCCGCCATAAGTTTAGGAGACCGCGCCTCCTTTTCTCTAGTTTTCTTCTTTTGGAAGGTTTTTCTCTGATTTTAATATCAGGCTAATACTGGCCTCAAAAAATTTGGGCTGGGAATATAGCCCAGTGGTTGAGTGTTTGCCTAGCATGTGCGAATGTGAGGTCTTAAGTACAATGATACACACACACACACCAGCAACAACAACAACAACTTGGAAACACCTTTCATATTTTTGTTCTTTGTCTTGTTGTTATTTGAGGGTTGGGGGAAGAGGTTTTTGGCATTAAGCACACTAAAAGGAACAGCTAGCTGGATGATGACAAGAGTGCTTCTCACCTCTATGGATTTTATTTTCCATTATCACTTGGGGAGGTGAGAGTTTTGATAAAAATCTTAATAATACAGGGTTATGGAAGTCCCCCATTCCCTCTGCCCACCCAGGAAGCTTTAGTAATCTGTGATGTTCAGAGAACTTGTCCATTTCATCTCTAAGCTGTCAGATTTACTAGCATTCAATTTCCCAAGAATGTTTTGCTGCCCTTTGCCTTTCTGAAGCCTCAATCACAAACACGTTAGAACGTTGCTACTGTCCTGCAGGTTCTGAGCCTCGGTTCTGCTGTTGTTGGCACTGCCACAGTTTCAGTGCTACAGATTAGGTAATTTCTGTTGCTATGTCTTCCAGTTCACCGATCTCTTCTTCCTCAGTGTCTAATCTCAACTGGATCTTTATTTAAATGTTACCTCAAGACTTGCACTCTTTGAAGCAGAACTCACTGCCCTGCATTTCTGCTTGATTTTTCTAATTACTATTTATAACTTCTGTATATATCCATCTGATTTAGTAATCATTTCTCTTTGTTGGAATGTATACACTTCATAGGCAAGAATCTTTTTTTTTTTTTTAGATATTTTCTTTATTCACATTTCAAATGATATCTACTTTCCCAGTTTCCCCGAAGGGGGGGGGGAATCTGTTCCCTCTCCCCTCCCCCTACTCACCAACCCACCCTCTCCAACTTCCTGGCCCTGGCATTCCCCTACACTGGGACATAGAACCTCTCCTCCCATTGATGACCAACTAGGCCATCATAGGCAAGAATCTTGTGTGGTTCTTCTATCTTGTAGCTCCAGAACAAAGATTATATTAAGCTCCAAATATATTAAGTGATGAATAATTAAGAATCAATGTTATCATTTGAAAGCCTTCCTGATGCCATTCCTATCTTTTCTGTATTTTGTATCATAGTGTTAGTCATACTTTTATTGTTGGTGAATATCCCTCCCTCACTTTCCTCTTCCTCCTCCTCCTTCATTCTCTCTCTCTTGTTTTTGGCTACTTTGTGGGTTTTCCTTTCTTCCACCCTTCTCCACCCCTTCAACGTCCTAGCACTAGATGCAGAAACAAAAGGACTGAGGGGAAAGGAAAGAGATCCCTGAATAAAGCCAGGAGTCAAAAAGGGGGCAACGTTATTATGAGATTACTTCCTGCTGGTTAGGGGCGTTGAGTTCCTTGGGGCAAGTTTAATCTTCATATCAGGATATCTAATTTCTTCTTGTTGCTTCTCTTTGTGCACAACTACTTAAACCATAACCAACAACAACTAACAACTAACCAACTGTCCTGCCTCTCAGGGCCCTAGTATTTATAGACCCTCTGAAAAGTCCCCAGAATTCCAGATCTCGCACAATTGTAAGATACTATCTGTAGCTAGAAAAATCATCCCCCTGCTATAGCACAAGGCAAATCATAATCTGATGCTACAGACAATCTGAAGTAGCCCCGTAACCCACATCAGGGATTAAAATGAAAACATATTTCTTTGTTTTCCAAAGAAACCAAAATTCAAAAATTGTCACTACCCCGCCCCGCACCCTCCTACCTCTCACTACCCACCCCACCCCTACCCACTCCCACCCACCCCCACCCACCCTCACCAGCTGCCACCACACACACACACACACACACATTTGTCCCCTGTGGTGAACCCACTGGGAGGGTTTTCCTTGCACATGAATAGGAATTATTTTTCGGAGGCATGCAGTTACCCAGAAAAACAGCAGAGGGTAGCAGAGGGCTGTCTTTCCTGCCTTCCTGACGCCAGGCCTCAGGTTTAGAGAGCTGCAGTTTAGATCCACAAAGCCAGTATAGTGGTTCCCTCACAAAAGAACCCAGGGAGCCCAGGTCCCTTACATGGCCTTATTAATTCAGTGTCTCCCACCACTCACTGTTACCCACAAACGTCATTCAGGACACACCACACACATACACACACACACCACACACATCACACACATACCACACACACACACACACACACACACACACACACACACACACAGTGCCAGGCCCTTCCTCAGTTAAAAGAGCTGTCCATTTCTAACCTATTCCCCTTTTCTCTAGCTTGTGCCAAGTTCCCCCCCCCCCCCCCGTTCAAATGAGATTCTCCAGAAGTCTGTCTGCCTCCTTCCCAGCTCACTCACTGTAGCTAGCAAACTCCTTGGGGACCTTTAACGCCTATCATTTCTATTAAATTCTTGCCACAGGCAACACCAGGACAGGATCATTGCTAACTCCAACTCATGGAGCAGGAAACAGAGAAAAGAAGAATGTGCCTAAGGTCACTGAAATTAATGCCCAGTACTATTCACCGTCTGTAGTCCCAAGTCTCAGTAGATAAGCCATGGGTAAAGGGCAGACAGGTTGGTTGGAACCCTTGATACAAGGATTCTGGTATCAGAAATTATTCTCAGAATAATTTCTTCCAGAATTATTCTCATCCTAAAATAGACCTAACCACTATGAGTTTCTCTCTCTCTCTCTCTCTCTCTCTCTCTCTCTCCTCTCTCTCTCTCTCTCTCCCTGGCATGTACCCAGAGGTTGCAAGGCTGGGCTGGCTTTACCTGCTTCCTGAGAGCACATGCAGCCACCAAGTGTACTCAGCACAGCACACAAGACCTTACAAACAAGGAGTAGCTCGCTTGGAACAGTGTGTGGCTGCCCAGATAGATGGGAATCTTAGGATCCAGACCACCTGGGCACTCTTTAGTCTCATCCACTCCAATGACTCACTCCAGCCCCTGAGATTCTCCCACTAGACTCTGCCCTAGATGCCAAAGACACAGGTAGCCGATGGGAAAACCACAGTGAATGCTAAGCGGAGGCACAGAAGCGTACAGCAATTCAGAGAAGACTGCTTAGAACAGGAGTATCCTGGCTGGGCAGTCTTCATCCCTGCCCACAGTAATGCTGGGAACTAGCTGCTGCTTCCACCTGCCTGGGGTCCATGGGAGAAGCCGTTATTTAGCTTTGTGTTTGGTCACTTTTCTATAGCTCAGTCTTTCCCTTTCCCAGTGTCCTCACGCACACCATCTGGGTAGAGGATGCAGCTGTTGGCATAGCAGCAAAAAGATAGCAAGGGGTTTGGGGAAGCCAAGAAACAATTCTAGGAAAGTAAGAGGCTTCAGCTGCTGGTATCTTTCCAGATGAGCTGCAGATAAAGGTGCCAGGCAACAATCTCTGTTGTACCGGGTGCAAAAAGTCAGGCTTCAGAAGCAGCCAACCACTGGCTTGCTGTGTGTCCCCAGACAAGTCCTTTCCCATCTCTAAACATCAATTTGTGTCATAATTAGGTCAAAGATAACATGCTTATTTGATGAAGAGTCACTTACTGTAGTGAGGCTTAACACAAAAACATCTTAATGTCTAAGCGTTTAAACACTTTCTTGCTTCCTCCCTCTTCAACCAACAGCTAAGCATCAACAAAGGCAATGCCGAACAGAGATTTTACAGCAGAGGAAAGTTACCCTTTCTGTTATGTAAACAGAGATGTAGCCCTGCAATGGAAACGTCATCAAAATCACGTTTGATGAATGGACAATATGTTTAATAATTTATAATCACATTAATGGAGCAGCTGATGTTTGTGGACATTTATAATGTATCAAGCACAAGGCATTGGCACAGCTACCCTGTGGGCTAGGTACAGTCAAGGCCATCTTATAGAGTGTGTGACCAGCACAGGTACACAGAGGACCTTATATTCAGGGCTTATTGTTCCATAGTGGCCGGCTCAAAATTAGGAATCACTGTGTCTCTGAGTGTGTTTTGTATGTGAGACTAATGGAGCGTTCACAGGGTTATTTAAGGCCTCACTTCACACAGAGACCTGCCGCTTGTCACCTCTAAACTTCCACCTCTCCGAGACCTGTTCCCTGCTCCCCAGCCACTCCCATCTTCCTGATCCTGTGGGCCTCATCACAGGAACAGGGAGAGAAAGGAAAGGTGTGTCTGCCCAGTCATAGAACAGGGTCCTACAGCGATCCACCCTCTGTGTGCATTCCTTATCACCAGGACAACATTAAACAGAGAACAATAAACGCTTTGACAGCCTGAGAAAATTATAGTAAGAGGAAAGCTTGTCTCCCTCACTTTTATAAACTAAGGCCTGCCTGAAGTGAAAATGCATTACTCCTCACGAATTATGTACCTAATCATGAGTTCCATTAATTAGAAGTACTTGACCGAAATAGATACTGAAGTTCAGAGAGGCTCAGTGATTTGTCTAACATCCCACAGCTAACAAGTGGCAGCATTCAGACAACGACCTTGGTACTGGAAATTAGGAGCCCTGCATCCAACTTTGTGACCAGAATCCTGGGTGCGCTGCCCAGTCTCCTCTTTCCCCAATGAGTGTCCCCCAGGGAGTCCTCTCAGGACTTTAACTTGCTCGGGCTGTGATTTTGACCGCAATGATCTCGCCCCTCGCCCCAAACCCCACGAGAACTACCAGAAGCTGGTAGATAACAGTGACCCACCCTACATGACACATCATGACATTTAAAGAATTTTCATGTCACTCCTCCATCAAGATAGTGCTGCGATGAAGCAAGGACTATTAGCATTGCCGTTTTTCCGGACAAGAATGTTGAAGCACAGCAGTGCTACCGTCAACCCACTCACGTTGCTTTTCAGGCAAGTTTTAAATAGGTCAACCGGGATCCAGAGGATCACGGTAACAACACGTGCATCCCCAGTGGATGCATTCACCTCGCAAGTCCTAGTGAAGCAGGGCAGCATGGAGTCCTGGCCTTCGTGGCGTTGGCTTGATCCCTGGACTCGAGGGTCCCGTATCTGAGAAAATAAACCAGAGAAACAGCAGAGTGCTCCTGACAAAAAGAACTACCAGATCTACAGTGTTTAGAGGGTGACTCAGCATTCTGGGGGATGTTTGCCCAACACTGAGGTGTGGTCTCCAGAACAGAGATAGACAGAAAACCAAACAGGCAGAAAAAAACAAAAGCAGACTCAGCAGAAAGACCAGCTCCTCCAGCAGTGAGGGCGGAGGGGTGGTGCATCCTTGGCCCTGTCCCATTGAGCTGAGATCCTCAGCCACTGTTCCCTTGGTAAAGGATGTAGCATCTACCATAGAAAGACCTCCCACCCTGAGTAGGTACCTTGTTTACCTGTGGATTATGAAGACTATAAATAAGATGTGTCTATGAAATGGTTCGTGAACTTGGTAACCTCGTCTAGCCATTTCCAGCCCACCAGGAAAGCACCAGGGCAGAACAGACCAATAAAACTGTTTATGATGATAGAATGAGATGAGACTGCGCTTTTCTATGGCCACTAGCCACATATGTCTACTGGGCAAGGAGCCAGTGGTGTCAAGGGAACAAAGCTAAATGGGACATTTACCTGTGCCTTTGGCATATATAGCTTGTAGCTTCTATGCTTGGTTGGAGCAGCTCTAGAAACAAGAAGGGGCAATACAAGTGGAGCATCTCTACCACAACTCCAGGCTTCAATAGCATCAAGACAGTCGCTGCCTCCTGCAAAACAGATGTTTATTTCAGGTACAGAGTTGGGAAACAACCCCAGGAAAGTCAAAAAGCTGTCTCCAGACAGAGCTGGAGTTGCAGGCAGGATTAAAGCTCATGATTCTAAAGCTCTCCCCTACCTCTTCAGTACATCGTTCGTGTGTATGAACGTGCCATCTTGTATCTATCAGGTGGATGTAATTAGGTGCTTACCACCAGGTTCAACACTTAAAGACAAATCAAGACACACACCTGGGCTTTAGGTGGGCGTCCTCAGGCAAAGGCAGTGTGCAGCTGCCACAGTGAAAATATAGGCATTTAAATCACTTTGGTTTTCTTCCAGGTAGCTCAACGCACCATGTTATAAATATTATTGACGTCTGCTGAGTTTCCAGTTTACATTTTAGGCCATAGTTCCTGCCCAGAATTCCCTATGGAAATACCAAGTAGCCTACTAGATTCTGAGTTTGGATATCAAATCGGGTTCTTGACCTTGTCCCCAAACCTTCCTCCCTCTGGACAAATGGCAAGGCTCTTCTCACTGCACCATTCCAAACTTCTAGGGTTATCCATGGCTCCTTTTTCTTTTTTAAAAAAAATTTCTTTCATCTAATCCACTGACAAATATCTTTAGCTCTGTCTTCAAGAAGCATACAGAATACTGGCCATCCCCACTGCTGCCACTCCCGTCTGCCCTCTTCATCTCCATCCAGACTGAAGAAATTCTTGGGTCCCTCTCTTTTTCCCTTTTTGTTGTTTATTTTTTCCAAACAGTAGCCAGAGTCATCTTTAAAAAAAATAATTTGTTTATTTTTAATTTTATGTGTATTGGTGTTTTTCCTGCATGTATGTCTATGTTATAAATATCATTGTTGGATTCCCCTGGAACTGGAGTTACAGACAGTTGTGAACTGCCATGCAGGTGCTAGGAATTGAACCCAGATCCTCTGGAAGAGCAGCCAGTGCTCTCTTAATCGCTGAGCCATCTCTACAGCCCCTAGAGTCATCTTTTATAAACTTAAAAATCAGAGTATATTTCTCAATGGTTTCTCAAACTCCTTCCACAAAACCCTGCAAGGTCTACTTCCTGATGTTTCTGCAACTTCATTTCCTATCACTCTTTTTTTTTTTTTTTTTTTTGTCAAACAGGTCTTTCTGAGCACTCCTTCTTGACATCACTGTTTTGCTCGCTCCCTAGCTTCCTGAGGACCAATGTCCAAAATCCCTTTATCAAAGACAACAGGCACACCTCACCCTATCTTATTTCGGTTTCCCTCATAATATCCATCCACTTCTAAAGTGTTTGTGTGCCTATTGTTGCTTTCATGCTCAAGTACAAGCTGGAATAGATGAGCAGATAAAATAGAGGAAACTCAATTGAATTTAAATTTCAGCTAAACAAAAGATTATTTTTCAATATGAAGTTGTTATAGATATTGGGGGGGCTCTTATAATTTAAAAAATAGCTAAGCCAGGTATCATGATGCATGCCTTTAATCCCAGAACTCAAGACCGACGCAGGCAGATCTCTGCGAGTTCAAGAACAGCCTAGTCTACATAGCTAGTTCTAGGGCAGCCAGGACTACATAGAAAGCCTCTGTCAAAACAAAAAACAAAACAAAACAAAACAAACAAACAAACCCAAAAACAAGACAAAAAAATCACTGTTTATCTGGTATTTGAACTTTACTAGTGTTCTGTATTTTATTTGCTAAATCTGGCAACTCTATATAGTAAGACAAACACATTGGTAATTGTGTTTATGGCAGCATCCCCAGAGCTAGAACAGTCTCAAAATGTCACCACCATTGAATGGATGGGTGGGTGGGTGGAGAGATGGATGGAGGGATGGATGGAAGGATGGATGAATTATTCAACCGGGCCATTAAAACAATGAGCCTAAAGAGCCTAACAGTAAGAAGGATAAGAGTCTTTGAAAAACTTTTCAGAAGGTGGAGCCTCGGGTGCCAGTCCCCGCCCCTGCTTCTCTGCAGGCAAAACTCCGCTTCCGCTCTAGGTTGCTGCGGTCCGACACCGGGCAGGATCTACTAACTAGGGCCCCAGGGCCAGCCCGGGCCGGAGCCGCGGCCCCTTTAACTCTCCACCTCCCCAGCCCGCTCTCGCCCTCCTGCGTGACGTCACCACGGGGCGCCCAATGGGGGCGCGGCTTACTGGCAAGCAGTGCCCGGGGCCGCTGCCAAAGGGGAAGTGAGCTAAGGCTGGAGTTATGGCCCGGGTTTGGAGCCTGCGGCCGCCGCCGCCGTCAGCGCGTCCGGAGAAGCCGCGACCCGAGCAAGGGCCGGAGACGCGGCTGGACTGGCCGCGGCGCGTGTGAGCTGCGGAAGTCGCCGGTGGCGGAACACTTGACACTCGGAGCACTTCAGGCTGTCCGAGCGGCGGTCACCCCTCATCACTGCGCCCCCTCCAGGCCCTCCTAGCAGCAGTGCTCCGGCTCCTCTCGCGCGGGTCTCTACAAACTCAGGACAGAAGCCACGGGAAGGTGATCATCCCGAATCCCAGCGGGCGTCCTGACCTGGGCGTTTTCTAGGCGCCCGGGCAGTGTCTGTGCTTTCCTATCACCACCTCTCCAGTTAAGGATTAGCGAGTTCCCACTGCCTGCTCCTCAAAAGTCTCCTCCCATTCAAAATTTTCCTTCTGCATTGGGAATCTTGTCCCAGAGATACAAAGTACCTTAGTTTTGTGTATTTTTTCCCAGCTTCTGGAGCACTCCTAGGAATACTGGCTGCCTACATGTCTTAGAATATCGTGCTTGTTTTGTTTTCCTTTTGACAGGTAATAGTTGTTTCAGGAATTTGTCCATTTGGATCTCCAGTTCCTCGGCCATCTCTATGTAACTCCCCCCCCCCCTCACCCCACCCCAATCCACCTGAGTCCAATTTCCTCTGGGCTCCATTCTCCAGCCCTCAGTAGATCTGGTCAGTCCCACCTCTGGGTGGGAGTGATCAGGGGGCTCTGGCCCAGTATTTCCAACCCTGGAAGGCAGCTCCAAGTCAGCGAGAGAGTTGGGTGTGGGCTACGAACCTGGCATCTCTGGAGTGGGCCCGCCTCTCACCCCCCACAAAAAGATGAAAAAGCGAAAAGAGCTCAATGCGTTGATCGGCCTGACGGGTGACAGTCGGAGAAAGAAGACCAAGCAAGGCCCAAGCAGCCACCGCCTGCTTCGAACTGAGCCTCCAGACTCAGACTCAGCGTCCAGCTCAGAGGAAGAGGAGTTTGGAGCAATTGGAAATCGCTCTCGTTTTGTCAAGTGAGTGTGTAGCAATGGAGAGGGCTGAAATGGGCAAAAGGCGTCTTGCACTACTACTAGCCAGGCAATAGATGAGAAGGAAAGGGGAGCCCTTAGGAAGAGAAAAGGAAGTAGGCCTTGGAAAACAGAGGGAGAAAGAATGCTGGAGAGGGCAAGTTCTAACCCTAAATAAAGAGTACGCAGTCACTCTAATGTCTAGCAAGAGCTCCAAATCTAGGGTGGAAGTGTGAACTTGGGGAATGGGCCCATAGCCCAAGAAGGAATTAAAAGGTAACTAATGGAGACGAGGAGCAGAGAGGCTTTTGGGGCAAGGCATTTTTAAAAAGTAGGTCAAGGGGCCTTAAGACCAGTACTCGTTTTGTGTTTCTTAATGAGCTTGGATATTGGTGATGGGAGACTATGGTGAAGGGCTTACAATCGAAAGTGCAAACCTTCCACAATACTACAGGGTGAGGGGGAGCAGCCTTTTCCCCAAACCAGTCTCAGGAAGAGCAACCACTAAACAAATGAGCCTTGAGGACTGGAGGATTAAGAGGTCCGTTTGTGGGGCCGCTGAAGGAAACCTCAGACATTTGGACCCGTGAGAGAGCAAACTAAAAGCGAAGGGAGTCTGCTGGGATGTCGAGGCCAGCGTTAGGCGGAGGGCTCGGCGGCTAAAAGAGCTGTGATCTTGTAGCGGGTTCAGAACCTGTGTCTTTTGGCTAAGACTTTGGTTAGTTAAGAACCTTTCCAGGTTTGTGTTGTGAAGGACACCTGACAAAGTGTGAGTTTCGAAAGCTGCCCTGACGCCTCTGTTTAGAACTGAAAGCTAGGTGAAGTTTGGTGTGAAATCTAGTGTGTTTCTATTTCTGTCCTCCCAAGGCAGTTAAGTTAAAGAATATCAGGTGTCTGCTTGAGCCAGTGGATCTTGTTTCTCTCATTCCATTTGCAGTAAAACTTGGTCAAGAGTTTGTGGAAGTTTCAATAAATGAGGCAAGGTCTCCTGGACTAAGAGAGCATGTTTTGGGGGGCGGGAATTACAGTACAGGGATAGAATTCCATAGAACCACTCGT
Organism: Montemys delectorum; assembly: GCA_019843815.1. Lineage (NCBI taxonomy): Eukaryota > Metazoa > Chordata > Mammalia > Rodentia > Muridae > Montemys > Montemys delectorum. The sequence goes on along the minus strand of JADRCD010220595.1, from coordinate 39,167 downwards.
TTTTACCCTTCTTTCTGTCTGTTCGTCGTTTTTAATCTTAGTACTACTAAGGACTGAGCTAGATTCTCAAGCATGGTAGACACGAACCCTCTCTCACACAGAGCAAACTTCCATCACCATCTTGTAAAACAGGGATCTTAGTAACTTGCTCAAGCTGGCGTAGAACTTGGCAATCCCTCTTCCTCAGACTCCCAGGTACTTGGATTGCAGACAGGCCATTGGGCCCTTCTTGTCATTTTCGTTTCTCAAACTGAGTTCAGCTCCAAAGACTGCCTTCTTGAGTTGACAACAGTACACTAGAAAGAAGCTGCAAGCTCTTCCTGTGACCCACAGGAGTTCCCCATTTCCTGTGCAGTTTGAAACCTTTGTACCCAGTAGAACTTTTCACAGGTCATATTCAGTAATTTTCAACCTCCTCCTATCAGATGTAAGTGTGTTATCTTGTGATCCTTGGTAAATTCATTGGTCATTCATTAGAGAAGATAATCACATTGCAACATACTGTTGCTAATAAAGCTGTTCTCACAGCTACCTTCTCACTCATGGGTGAATGTGTTCTTCCGACAGGGGAGACTACGTCCGATGTTGCAAGATCTGCTGTCCCCTCTGTGCCTTTGTCATCCTCGCAGCCTGCGTTGTGGCCTCTATGGGCTTGGTGTGGATGCAAATGGCTCTCAAGGAAGATCTGGATGTCCTCAAGGAAAAATTTAGAACAAGTAAGTAGTCAGGTTTTTTCAAGTTGTAGGAAAAACTGGCCCATACTGAAATAGGAATTTGCCCATTCTGGTAAGCAATTATGCATCTTGTTCTGTACACTATCTTAACTGTCAGCTTAACTGTAGTAACACTTACTGGTTTTTCAACCCATAAACAAACTCAGTGGTTATGTACCGGCTGACAAGTAGCATCTGGAATTATGACACTGCAGTTAACTCAGTGCTAAGGGGAGCAACTGTAAACCAGAAACGTGATGATACTCAACCTACGGCTTAGCCCCAGTTACAAAGTGGCTGTTGAAATACCACAATTTCCTTCTACCTCACAGAGCCAGCAATTAAAATGTGGAAGCATCTGTCAGGTGACTTCTTCTTTTGAAACCCTGTGTAGGAGCATAGGAGCGGACAACATTCATTCTAAGAGCCACCATTTATGAACTGTCTGCTTGTGCTAATTGACAAGTAAATTGTTCTCCAAACAGTTCTCTGACATAGGCATTATTTTTGCTTTACCCACTCACCCATGTGTGTGTGTGTTTGTGCATGTGTTTGTGTTTGTGTTTGTGTTTGTGTGTGCGCACATGCCTGTGCAGTGGTAAAGATGAGAGCTACTATTTGTGTTCTTAGAAAATGAGGCTGGGTGGGCCAGGTGGTTCAACAGGTATGGACACTTGCTGCCAAACCCGAGTTCAATCTCAGAGTCTACCTGTGCTGAAAGGAGAGCACTGAGTCTTGCAAGTCATCCTCTGACTTCCACAGGCACGCTGTGGCATGCACACACACATGCACATGCACATAATTAATTAATAAATAAATAAATAAATAAATAAATGTTAAAAAAAAAAAAAAAACAAGCTTAGAAAAGTTAAGTAGGTTGTTTAGCAGTTAAGTGTACAGAGCTGAGATCTGTACCTGGTCCTCCTGCCCTTTATCCCCAAGTCCATATTTATGGCTACTGCTGCACTTCATTACTGTTCCAGTGCCTATAAAAGCTTCACGATGGCTACAGGTGCCCACAAATTGCTCTGTATCAGCCTGGATCAGTAGTCTGAAAAGCTTAGTAGCTGTTGGAAGAGCTGGTTTTCTGCATGTGTATATTTTGGTGTCGAGCACAGAGCGAGAACTAATAGGTAGCCAGTAGGCTTCTTTCTACAGGACGACTGTTTGTGCCGTCTGTTCCAAGGAGGAAAAGCTTCAAATACTATGAACATCACCATCTTAAAAGTTTTAGGGAGCGCTTGATCTTTGAGGTGCATTGCACATTGCTGAAGAGGTGCATTGATTGTTGCAGTTCTGACCTTAAACCCAACACAGCCAGTGGACAGATTGTCTCATGAAGAAGTCTTGTGCTTTAAGAGACTTTTCTACTTACAAAATATCATATATTCTACTTACAAAGTTCAGTTTTATACATCCAAACTACTTTTTTTTTTTTCTGAAAGGTATGTTTGTATAGTAGTTTCAACCAGGTTTAACTAACAAATTTTGTTTTTTGTTTTTTTAACAACAGTGTAATTTTTGGTTCTAGATTTAAAGAATTTAATTTTCTAAGCTAAAAAACCAGTTTCAGTTTAATCACAGACCTCAATGGTAATAGCACACCAGGAAAATGACCACAGGCTTCCCAGAACTGTGACTCCAAAACCAGAATTTGAGCTCTCACTTTTCCTCGTAAGCGTAGAAAAAAATCACAATCTCCTGAGGCAGAGGACCAGTCAGCTTCTCTTAACCTACAGTCATTCAAGCTTTGAAGGTGACAAAGGACAGCTACTCTTCAGACTGTGTCTCTAGTGACAGTGCTTTAAAAATCTTTTAATATTCACTTGGGTTTTCTTCTGACTTTTTGGTTCACAATTGTTCATCAGAATCATCCTGATGTATATGGTTGAATCAAAATACAGCACCAAAAAGAATGTACAACCTATAGGGTTTCTCCCTATGTAATTCTTGTTTTTGTAATATTGAAAATATTTTTAAGCCTGTATTTTTTATATATAAATAATAATCATAACTTAGAAACAGTATTGAACTGTATATAATACTGAGCACACTTTTCTGTCCTATGAATTCTCCATAATTAGTTGAGCATCTTAGGCTTGTGACATACCTTGGTTTTTTTGTTTGGTTGGTTGGTTTTTTTGGTTTTTGCAAGACAGGGTTTCTCTGTGTAGCCCTGGCGGTCCTGGAACTTACTCTGTAGACCAGGCTGGCCTCAAACTCAGAAATCCGCCTGCCTCTGCCTCCCAAGTGCTGGGATTAAAAGCATGCGCCGCCACCACCTGGCCAGACATACCTTGTTTTGATCACGTACAGCAATTATATGTTTATACATTTCATACATTGCTCAGTTCTGCTCTCTAGAGATTCCTTTCAGTGGCTATGCTGGGCCTATATTTACAGGATACCAAGGTAATACCTTAGCTGGGCTTGCCATGGATGTCTTTGTCTGGAAAATGTAGGATGTGTAATAGGCCTGGCAAACAGTCGATAAATACTTGTTAATGCCAGTTCCTAAAAATAGTATATTCAGGAGATTGCACTCTGTCCATATACCTGGGCTGTGGGGCCAGCTTGCCATGGAGGAAGGATTTCCTGTAGCTAGAACTACTTTTGTCAGCCAGCTAAGTAAAGCAGGTTTGGAATTGTCAATCTGATTGTGTTGTTGGCTTGGCTTTGCCACGATAGAAATATCAGTGGCCACTGAGATCATTCAGAGGGCAAGGGCTCTTACCACCATGCCTGATGACCTGAGTTCAGTCTCTGGAGTCCATTTGGTGGAAGGAGAGCCACTCTTGTGAGTCATACTCTTACCTCTGTGTCCATGTTACGGCACACAAACAACACCAGCACCACACGCACACATAAGCACACACGCAAGAAAAAGAAAGAAAACAAAGACAAGGACTTCATGAGGGAGGGAAGACTGTGGCCTGGCCTGGCATGCTGGACTACTGTGGGCTGGCATGCTGGACTACTGTGGGCGGGTTGCTGGACTACTGTGGGCTGGCACGCTGGACTACTATGGGCGGGTTGCTCACTAGTTTGGGTTTCAAAAAAACGGAAAGAAGAGTTACCTTGACTAAGTGGAGTCATTTTTACTGCGTTTAAATAATTATATTTTAAAAACTATGCTTGTGCCGGGCGTGGTGGCGCACTTAGGAAGCAGAGGCAGGCGGATATCTAAGTTCGAGGCCAGCCTGGTCTACAGAGTGAGTTCTAGGACAGCCAGGGCTACACAGAGAAACCCTGTCTCAAAAAAAAAAACAAAACAAAACAAAAAAAAAACAAAAACAAACAAAAAAAACTATGCTTGTGCTTTAAATACATCTCAGTAAGTTAATTTTTATTTCTTCTTAATCTAATAAAACAGTGGAACTTATCAGCTCAGATAAGACCCACCTGGCTGCTTGGCTTGAATGCCTTTTGAGAAATCAGAGCCTCTTGTTCTTCATTTCAGTAAATTTTCCAAGGAACCCCTGAAGAACAGGAGTGCTGGGGATGCACCTGAAGTGGAAAGCAAGGCTTACTTTTTCTTTCCAGTGAGGAATGACTTGATCCTTGAATTCAGAGACCAGCTGGCTTCAAAACACTTTAAAAATGCATTGCTTACCTATATGTGTGTGTGAGAAGATTGGGTCCCCCGGAGGTGGAGTTACAGACTCCTGTAAGCTGCCATGTGGGTGCTGAAACTCGAACCTGAGACATCTGGAAGAGCAGCAGTGCTCTTCACTACAAAGCCATTTCTTCAGCCCCCTTCTCTTTTTGTAATGATGTATCTTTCTGTGTGGGTGTTTGGCTGGATGTGTCTGCACTGTATAGATGCAGTGCTCCTGGAGGCCTGAAGGTGTCAGGTCCCCTGAGCTGTAATTACAGACTTGTGAGCTTGCATGTAGGTACTAGGAACTAAACCCAGGTCTTCTGAAAGAGCACTCTTAGCCACTGAGCCCCTGGCCTCAGAACTTAATTCTGTATTCTTTTTCCAGAATCAGGTATTTTAAGACTTCCACAGTCATCCAAAGCAAAATTCTATCTCCAGTGTTTCCTGTCAGTGACAAAGCATTAGAGAAAAAGGGAAGAATTTAGAAGAGAAGGAAAGTACTGACCAGTCAGGCATCTCCATTTCTGCTCATGCAGGGAAAGTAGTGGTTTGATATTTTGTACATAGTGTTAGATGCTTTTGTGTGACTAGGGTACAGAGATGTGTCACTGACATCTTACACATCCTAAAAAGAGTGTTGGTCCTGTTACACTTAGTTTGACTGTTTGCTCTCATTTCTCACTATAAAATTAGAACAATCGCATAATTCTTTCTGAGCCTATATTTTCTTATTCACACATGAAGATATATTTTTGCCTTGAGAGCACTTTGGTCATTACTCTGTTATGTTATAGTAATCCTCCCTTCACCTCTAGACAGAGAGAACTTTAGGGTCTTCTCTATACAGTGGTGTCAGGTAGAGAGCTAGCACACAGTAGAGGCTCAGCAATATGTCATTTGGTGATAAATACATCAAAATTGGCTATAAATTATGGGGGCATTATATGAATACAAAACATAATTATTGACATGGTTATGTTGTGTTTGAAGAGTGTATGTAGAAATTTTCAGTTCCTAATCATAAAGATGGAAAAAATGAGAACTAGGTAAATTCTTTTGAGATTCAACATATTAAATTTTAAATGAATTACTTTCCCTGGTGAAAGAACATGAATAAGTAATTGTGAGTTGTTTGTTTGCCATACTTCCATTTATGTAACAACAGTGCCTCGGCTTGGCTTGTCTCTCCTAAGAAACCCACATCAGATAATGATTATGATCCCCTCTTGGCTCATAGACTCCTCAGGATCCAGAGTATCCTCAGGGCTTGCTAGCATCATGTGTGCATTAGTTAATAGTTGTAACTCAGGTTATTTATGTCTCTGTCTTACTTCTTTTCCACTTCTAAGTCCTATTTATTGCATATAGACTTCAGGAAAGAGAGACCCTCCCTGCTCATGGTGTTTGACCACCTGAGTATGGAAGCCATTCATGGGATGGATTTTTCTTTACAACCTAGCTGAAACTCTTTTAAACAATTCAGTGACACAGAGCTGCATTCGTTAGAATGAGTAATGAAATGTTCTTACCGACTGAGACAGATGTTTTCTGCAAACCATGTGTAAATCAAATGCTACACTAAAAGTACTCAGGAAAGTCTGTTATTTAGAATGCAGTCCTATGGCAGCAACTTTTGAAAAATAAATGAAAATACCTAATTTCATTATTGTGAATTGTTCCATAGTGGACTTGCTAAAAGGGATATTGCCACCACCTTCTGTTTCTGTGAGGCCTAGTTATTGTTAAGTGTGCTTGCTTGTCTGACTTTTTACTTCCTGAATTTTCTTTGTTGGATTGAAGAGGAGAGTGATGTACTGAGATATATGCTTCGGAGGTCAGCAAAGACCAGGTTTATTTGGGTAACAAGTATTTGCCAAGTGCTTAAAATGATATTCTAAGTGCAGACCATACAGCAATGGATAAAACCAGGTCATGGAGTTCATATTTTTAGTAAATTATTTTATATTGACCCTGTATGCCAACTTTGGGGTTCAGAACTCTGTGTGTGTGTGTGTGTGTGTGTGTGTGTGTGTGTGTGTCTGTCTGTGTGTGTCTGTATGTGTCTGTGTGTGTCTGTGTGTGTGTGTGTGTGTGTGTGTGTGTGTAGATAGACAGACAGACAGACAGACACACACACACACACACACACACACACACACACACAGAGTAACTAATCAGGAAGTCTGTGACCTGAAGAAAAATGACGTAGGTTTTATTCTGGAGGAACAGCCATTATCAATATTTTATTTTCCATTAAGAGGAAAAACTGCTTTTTAAAGGAGGAGGAGAGCACCATTGGCCTCTGCCTCAGGCTTCAGATTCCTTAACTATGCAGGAATTGTTTCCACAGAGTGCAGATGTCCCCCTGTGCCCCACCGTTTCATCTCAAGCTTTGCACTGGCTAAGAAAACACAATTTGTGAGATAATCTTATTCCTCATATTAGTATCTGAATCCTCTCATCAGCCGACCTAAAGCAGAAGAAGAGAAGTATGTAGAGGTAGTTTGTAGTAGCACTTTGTGCATCCCTGAGATAGGAGTTGCAAGTCTAACTGACTAATCTGAAAGCTAGTTAGACATTTATTTACCACCAACTGTATGCCTGGTTAAAAGTGCTAAAGATGTACATTTACATCACAGTGCCAACCTGCCCCTGCTTTCCTCTTTTTCAGTGTATTTAGGTAATTGTGAATTAAGTCATCATCATTCCAAAATTAATTCACTAATTATTCATTAATCTCTCTTCTTCCCTTCTTTCCTACTTTGCAATTGCTTCCCCTTCCCTCCCACTTTGGGACCAGAGGGAATGTGATCTTTATTTACAATGTTTTTATTTTGCTTTCAGTGGAGTCTAATCAGAAAAGCTCGTTCCAGGAAATCCCTAAACTTAATGAGGAACTTCTCAACAAACAAAAACAACTTGAGAAGATTGAGTCTGGGGAGCTGGGCTTAAGCAGAGTCTGGATCAACATCACAGAAATGAATAAGCAGGTAGTGAAAGTTTGACTTTATTCCTGTGTAAGCTGTGGAAATGAATTTACATTGGCTGGTGAGAATTTAGTATGAATTTATAATTCAAGTTTTGTCCTTTTAAGTTGGAGTTTACTGTGATCACAACATGTTAAAATAGTAAAATAGCTACACACACACACACACACACACACACAAACCCACAAAACACAAAAAACCTACCATTTGCCAAAATTTTAAATGCATTTACCAAGTATTTAAAATGTTAACCCCTTCTGCACATGCAGAGTTCTACAGGGTAGAGTTTTACAGAGGGAGTTATAGATAACTGAGTCAGCTTTTCCTACAGAATAATATAAGTATCAAATAAGAAGGCATGTCATCTAATGCCTGTTGTTATTAGATGAGTTTGTTCTGTTTATGAGTTCTTACAGACTTGGAGGGTTAGCACTGGAGTATAGTGCTGTAGGTGGGAAGCCAGATCTAGAACAGCCAAATGGCTAATGGTCAGGTAGAATAGCTTAGGAGCAAGTGTAGAGTCACCTGACTCTTTGGCCAGACAAGCAAATCTAGAGAAACCTGTCCAGCCTCAAAGTTGTTTAGAGCTCAGTAGGCACTGCTTCCAAAAGAAGGAATCTGTCTATCAGAGAAACCGTGTTTATTCTAAGGAGTTTTTACCAAGATTCTCACACATGTAAAGAATTATGGAGTGACTCCTGGGCTCCAGAGCCCATTGTCAGGTTTTTGAGTTGATTTTTGTTGTTCCTGTTGCTGTTTTAGTTTGGCTTTTTGTTGTTGTTGTTTTCAGTTTAGTTAGAAAGGATATGGCCGTTGAAAAGAAAACTCGAGTACTAAATAAATAATGCACATGGAAAATACTTAAAATTAGGCTTGTCATCTTTGTTGGGAGTAAGAGAACATTCTCTTCAGGGTGAAGTCTAGAATGAGCCAGTAAGAGGGACCACTGTTGGAAGAACAGGCTTGTAAATATTTTGGGAGTTGAAGAGTAGGATAGTTCAGTGTTTAAGGCTGAAATTCAGTAGTCTAGGAAATAAAATGTCTTCTACCTGGAACCCACAGTAAAACTGTCTACATTTTCCAGTAAACGCGTGACAGTATGCAGTGGTGTGACTGTGTCCCCCCACTTCACATGTCAAGTATATATGGAAGTGCAGCCTTTTGTGGGTAGTTAGCATTTACCCCAAAATGGTTCTAGAAGAGAAAGAGAAACCGTCTGGCACACTTGTGTGTTCTTATCACGTGCGTGGGATACCCTCCGCTATGTTGTGATAAGGCAAAAAAATCATTAGATGCAGTCATGTGTTCTTAAATGAGCTAAATGAGCCTGTTTGTAAGTCACCCACTCTATGGTATTTAGCTCTGGCTGCAAGAAGTAGACTAAGACACTATAAGTAGCTAAAATGAAATTTCTGAAAGCAGTGGCTCACCCAGAAAGTGTTTAGTGCCTTATGATGTTCCTAGTCTTTCCTTTGGAGGACTTTGTTTTATTTTGGTTTTGGTTTTGAGACAGTTTCATTATGTAGCCCATGCTGGCCTGAACACTAAGATGATATGAGCCACCGCACCTGGCTTTGTTTTATTTTATTTTAAGCCTTAGAGGAAGTAAGTGATAGATGATACCAACTAGTATTTACTAGTTATCATTTATTCTTAGGTTCTCAGTAATTAAAGAAAAGCAGATATTCATTTCTTTTGTGCACAAAGAATAGAATCAACTGTGGTCCTACACAGCAAAGGAGCAGTGTAGACAGAGACGACATCAGGTGGGAGTAGCACAGCTCTGGAAGAATGAACGTTTCTCCTGAGCGGTCTGTGGATCCCAGTTGACAGAACGGGGTCAACCATTCTCAGACAAGGTTAAGATTGCTTTGCATGAACAGACAGACAAGCATCTCCTTCTTACACATTGGCATTCCAGGACTGCTCAAAGAAAACTAGTGCTTGGTGTGCTGTAAGACGTCCTCAGACTTTGTGTATGAACCTGAAGAAGGTCAGACTAAAACTCTTGGCAGATTAGTAGCACCAAACTTTATGAGATGCTAGATTGATTTATTAAAGCCAATCTACTACAGAGGAGTTCTCTGCTAGCATAGACCCAGAAGGATGCATGGTGGTGAGGTAGAGCTGAACATTGTTCCCACAGGGAGCTTGGCAGTCTGGGTGGGTTTCTAAAGTTAGTGCTACACATCTCTAGTACTATTCAAGTCAGCAACCAAAGTGAGTCAAAATAGAAATAAACATAAAAATAGTATTTACTATGAGTAGTGGTAATTGTCAATTCAGGTGATTCTAATAGCATTTTTAAACAATTAAAAGATATTTAACCCACAAGAAAATGTATTCTGTCACTTATCAAGAACTATTCCTACTACCCAATAAGCTGAAGTTAATTTAGGCTGGAGAAAAGGCCATCTAGTTGAGAAAGTTAAAATCCAACTTTTCCTTAAATCTTTAAGGTAGTACTTGAATCTTGATTTACACTTTGTTTTATTCACGAAGCCTCTGGTACTGTGCCTATTCCCTCTGACAGTTATAAGACACCTCCCTTTCTGTGGAGACCAATGTTTACCAAGCTGCTTTTATGGAGCTAAAGCTTTTGATCGTGCCTCAGTTCATTCAGATGGCTCTAACAGAAAGCCTTAGACTAAGTAACTTATGAAGAATGGAATTTATTACCTGCAGCTCTGGAGGCCCAAGACTCCAGGGTCAGGATGCCATCAGATTTGGTCTCTGGTGCTCTGGTGAAGGCTCATTTGTCTGCTTCATGCATGGTCCCTTCTTGTTATAGCTTCATTAGCAGAAGGGTGAAATGGCTTTCCTGGACTGTTCTTGAAAGTAGAGCCCTCTCTTAGCATGCCTGAAGGACCCCACCTTTTACTGCCAACACATGGAGATTTTAAACATGAAACTTTCAGGGGAACACCAACATTCAGACTACAGTAGATTTAGAGCCAAAAAGATGCAATTCCTTACCCCAATGATCTCATGGACAAACAGAATATAGGAAAGTAAGCAGCTTCACATGAAGTAGGTCCATATGGCTCAAATGCTGAGGGCATATTTAAATGAATATGCAACCCAGATTGGGATCAGCTTCCCCAGAAATGTTGTGCTAAATATGAGGGGAAACAGACTGGGTGGACCCTGGAGAAAGAGAAAGGTTACTCTCCATAGGACAGACAGTACAGCTGATCTTCAACATTTTATCTACTTGATAAAATTTATTTGTAACCTCAGACTCTGTAAGTACAAGTTTTTTAATGGTCTGTTGATGCATGCATGGCAACAGTAGCAGACACTGGAAGCTGGAGCACTCTGCCTTCTTGTTTTGTTTTCATGCTGTGAACAAGTGGGGTTCTGTGCTGTACCTCATGTCCCTTTTCACATTCTGTCCTCATTGTTGGTGATTTCACTGCCAGGGGGCTTCCTTCAGGCATCACTTTCCAGGCTGCCGCTGTGATTTCAGTCTCCGTCAGCAGTGTCGTTAAAGATGTTTAACCAGGAACACGTGTAAAACAAGGTTATATATTAAATTGATGTTACTGAAAATGTGACCAAAGGGCTCACAGGAACCTAGCCCTCACCCTTAGGAACAGTGTTTAGCATTCACTAATCCAATGTTTGCTATGGCTTTTCAGAAGATAACTACCTAATAACAAGAATGGAGTACCTTTGTAAAACAATAGACAAGTGAAAAGACTGCAGATTGAGGAAATTTTAGTCCTTCCTTATAGCCCTCCTTGGGCCCCAAAAGAAGCCAGAGATAAAGTAAATCAACAAGCACTGCTATCTAAGACCTTAGGTGCCCTTCTGTAGTTCCCCCTAATTGCACCGGGAGACTGTACATGGCACTCAGCCTCAAGCTGGCGATGGAAGTCTGGGTAGTGATAACTGTTGTACATGAAGTGTCTCCTTTGTGTACACCACTCTGAACAGCATGCATGATCTCCTTTCTCTGTGTCCTTAAGTCACATGAGCTAGTAAGTGCTACACCCAATGCAGCTAAGAAAATTGAGATTTGCTTGGCGGTGATGGTATATGCCTTTAATCCCAGCACTTGGAAGGCAGAGGCAGGCAGAGCTCTGTGAGTTCAAGGCCAGCCTGGTCTACAGATCAAGTTCCAAACAGCCAGGGCTGCACCGAGAAACCCTGTCTCAAAAAGCAAAGCGGACAGGCAAAACAGAACAAACAAAAAAGAAAAAAAAGAAAGAAAAGGAAAATGAAGACTCAGAGGTAAAGAGCTTACCCAGTTTGCAGCAGTGTCTCAATCTGGCATTGAAGCATTTAAGTCTTGGGAGCTGTTTCCCTTCCGTTTTCACAGGAGTAAGTAGGGCCTTTAATTCCAGCACTTTGGAGACAGAGGCAAGAGAATCTCTTTAGTTTAAGGCCAGCCTAGTCTACATAGCAAGTTCCAGGACAGTCAGGACTGTGTAGAAAACCCCTTCTCACAATAATTCATCATTTGTGATTCTCTGCATAACGTTTTGTCACTATTTAAAGAACATTAAGTTCAACCCTGAAGGAAAAAATAGCATTTCTGCTTTTGAAGTATAAAATTTTATATTAAGCAAATAGTCTACAGTGAGTATTTCTACTTTTACTAATTAAAAAAAATCAGACTATGCATAAAATTTTTAACTTATCTTTTGGCTAAATGTGATTTTTTTTTTCCTTAGTGGTTTCTATTTGACTCAGTTTTTAGTGTCTTCAGGTTGTAAAATATAACATTTATTAATAAGTTCTATTGTAATGCATGAATCTAGTCTCACATTCTAGAGTCTCTGTTTGTGACCAGTGACAATGGGAGAGTACCCCTTGTCTCTCCAGTCCGACTATACATGTATACGTACTGTGGTTTCCCACACAATTTGGCTCTGCTGAAGAGGAAGAGGTCTGGAGAGTAGACTGTCTTGGTGGTATAGGGGTGCATAACTGAGCTGGGACCAGTCTGTGATCCAGCTGACTCTCTAGCGTCCAGATCCACAGTGCTTGTGACATGGAGAGGAGGCCTATCCTGCTTTCATTACTTCTCTAGTTTTAAGTGAAATGGCACCTTCCAGCAGCCACACTGGCCTTCTCTGAGACCATAATGTTCCTAAGATACTTCTGACTAGCTCTGCCATAGCCTCAAGATATCAAAGTACCTGACAGAATAGTTTCTACCCAGATCACTCAGAGCACAGTGTGTTATTATCCCTTTAGGATCCATCTGCCAGTGAAAGGAGTTTATTCACTAGTGTGTATCGTGTCACATAATAGGGCATGTAGAATAATCGTAAAATATCCTTGGGAGGAGTCCCTTCCCTTCATATTACCACATAGCTGTCTCATGTCAGTGACACACTCTGCACCGCCTGTGTAGTATAAAGCTATCATAGCTTTTAATATTATTAGCTTGCGGGTTACACCAAGTGTGTATGTAAATAAATGGAGACATTCAGTATGTGGTGTCCTACAATGCCCTTTGTTTACTGAATATATCTACATATCTAGTGATAGGCATTTAGATTATTCTAGTGTTTTGCTGGTACAAATAAGAAAGAGCTGTTGTGCTTATTTCTTTGTGCCTGTGAGCAAGTAATCTTCAAGATAGGTTTCTATAAATGAAGTTGCTGAACAAAGGATATAAACATTTGAAGGCTATTCTTTCAAAGCAATCCTTTTCCAGTTTATATCCCCATGAACAATACATGAGAGTGCCTGTTTCCTTGTGTTCTTTGAAGCCTTACTATTATCCACAGCTTCTTAGAGGAATGAGAAAAAAACAAAAACAAAAACAAAACCAACAACAACACATAGCCTCCCTGATATAATTGCTGACTTAAGAGGTTTATAGCTTTCTAAAAGTATTTTTCAGTGTGGGCTGAGTGTCTTACCTTTTTGTTTTCAAATGGATAGAGTTAGAACACTGGTGAGTGGTCTGCATGTTTGAGAGCACTTAGGGAGGATGGCGTGTGTAAGTACTCACTAAATCTCACTCCTAAAGAACTGCCACTGAGCCGGGCATTGGTGGCGCACGCCTTTAATCCCAGCACTTGGGAGGCAGAGGCAGGCGGATTTCTGGGTTCGAGGACAGCCAGGGTTACTCAGAGAAACCCTGTCTGAAAAGAAAAACAAAAAACAAAAAAAAAAAAAAACTGCCACTGAGCACTGTGCTAAGTAAGAGCTGCGGTCACATGTCCTTTAATTCTTGTAACATATGAATCATCTGTTGCTGGGTTACATTTAATCTCTAAACTTAGTGGCTTAATACAATAAACCTTCATTATCTCACATTTTCTGTATGCCAGAAATTGTGAAGCAGCTTAGCAGAGTGTTAAGGCTAAAAGCCCTAGGGTTGCCTCTAAGGTACACAGAGAAAATATCAAATGCCAAGATTCTGCTGTGTCTCGTATCCTCTCCTGCCTGCCACAGCTTGACCTGTAGCAAGTGCCCAGAAAGTTGGGTGTTTGTGAGGCCACTCATTTCAACTATTGGTTAGGCCTTTGTTCTCATCCTAAAATTTAGAATAAGAAAGCAGTCTGGTACTCATACTCTTTGAAGAGTGTTTTGAGTCACACTGCAATATTTGTTAGAATGTGAACTTGAAGCCTGAAATTTCGTGTTACTCAGGTTCCCCCAGTCCCCATTCAAGACAGGAACCCAGCTACTTAGAATCCTACCTCTAAGTAGCAGAAAGGAAGCCACATTTTATTTTTATTCAATTTGTTTTAATACATTCATTGCATCCTTCAGTGAGTCAGTGGGTATTTTTTGAGCTCCTTCAGGGTACAGAGTAATGCTGTGGCTGAGCTATTGAGTTTGAAATATTAATCACATTATTAAACCAAAACCAAGTCCCCGAGTAGCTGAAAGTGCTGTTCAAGTTGTCAGGATACCATTCCTGAGGACTATATTTCGTGATGATGGGCTTTTACTTTATAATGTACGTTCCCACTTGGACAAGAACAAAAGTTCAGTTAAATAACTAAGGTGTTCTATTTTACCAAAGTGAAGTTTTGAAGTGGTCCTTGATCATAAGTCTTTTCCTGTTCAACTATTGAAGGATTGCGTGGTAGTCACTACATCTTTTGAGTAATTGAAGGGTTATGCACTGTGACACTGCTAGGACTAAGGTAAAGAGTGATTGACACTTGCAAGGCTCTGCCTCTTTGGTGCCAGTTCAAATTGGGCAGAGAAATAGGGATTGTTGCTGCTTCCTGCCTGCATCTTAGCTCTTCCCACAGTACTGCATTTCCTCCCCTCTCCTGAGCTGACAGGTACCTGACATTGTGAACTAGAGAGTTTGTGAAGGAAGCATATACTCTATAAATTCTGTGTCTATTGTTTATTAATCTTTTTCAGATTTCTCTGTTGAGTTCTGCAATAAACCACCTGAAAGCCAGTGTCAAGTCAGCCGCAGACTTACTTAGCCTGCCTAGCACTGTAGAGGGACTTCAGAAGGTAAGTGCTGCCTTTGGGTACCATGCTCACCCTAGTGCTAGAATTCTGGCACCTTGAGAGTTCCCTTCAAAAACCTGGTATTTGAACTCAGCTGCTTCAAAAGAGCAATGTAGTATGCCATTGTGTTCTATGGAGTACAAACTTTGATAATTAGGCCCTTAGTTTTCAACAGGCTACTTTATGGTTCCTACGGTTTTTCATTTGTCTGTCTGGGTTTCAGAATTACTCTTCTGAGACCATTGTGTTAGCAGGTGGTGGTTCACGTTTCAGTTTGTTGTTACACTTCGTGACCAGTTGCAGATGAGAGCTACTTTAAACCTGCTTTTCCATGATTGGAAAGCAGTTGGATTGTTTGTTTTGTTTTGCTGCTTAAAGATGATCTAAAATGCCAGGTGGTGGTGGCACATGCCTTTAATCCCAGCACTTGGAAGGCAGAAGCAGGCCGATTTCTGAGTTTCAGCCAGCCTGGTCTACAGAGTGAGTTCCAGGATAGCCAAGGCTACACAGAGAAACCCTGTCTCAAAAAACCAAAAACCAAACCAAAACAAAACAAAACAAAAAAAGATGATCTAATCTAAAATGAATGCTGAAGTTAAAAATTAGGGAGCAGGTTGTGACAAGGGTATTTTAAACACTCTGGGGTATAAATTGAAAAAAAATTATTTTAGGTATTATTTTCTAAAGGTGTTTGTATAAGTCCTAAACAATTACTTGTGTGTACACCATAGATTCCATGGCTGGTAAAGAGCAGTGCATAGTTTCTGTTTATTTGGCCCCGGTATGTAGATGTAGCAGACAAGTCCCAGCCAGAAGGTCGAGAACAAGGAATGCCTGGAGCTGGACAGGGAGTGAAAAAGAGCTAGGAGGGGAACAGGCTTCTCATTGAACATGGGGGCCATCAGCCTAACAAGAAATGAAAGAAAGATCGTTAGGAATTAGAGCCCTTTGCACAGTGAGTTTTAAATCTAGGATTTACGCCTTTTAAAAGGTAGCCTGTGATGTTTGATTCAATTATATTCCAGACTCTATCCATAAATTTCTAAATTGTTATACAAAGTGAGAAATTTCTAAACCACAAACAAAAATAAAACTTGATGCTTTACAACCACAACGTTGTGTATTTTGTCCCTGTAGTTTGCTACTTGCCCAGTATGGCCATCTGCTCTCAGAGTTTAAATTAAAAAGGTTGAGGCAGCTTTAAGGAGGCAGATTCTTACCATTACTCCCAAGAATCAAGTAGGAAAAGACAGGCCTCTATAGCTTTACAAAGGCAAACTTGGCAGTCTTGCATTAGAAAAGGAAACTGGCTTGTTCTTGTTCTCTTTAACTCAATAAACACTTGTGGAGCTTTCTCCAGTGTGTACCAGGCACTTTGCAGTTGGTAGGAATACTAGTTTCAGACTTTCATTCTAGGATTTACATGATCTGTCAGCTGCTTTCCTAAAAAACAACCCCTAAACAAGAGCTCACTATCTTCCTGTGTCCTGACAGGCTTAGCCAGCCAGCCAGTGAGGATTCTCAAACAGTAGGTGTCTTTGAGCGTCTGTGGCTTTTTGCAACAACAGGGCTTACATAGCATAGTGGCTTAAAGACTACCCCAAATGTTCTCTCTTTGCCATCCCACTGGACACTGCTTTTATTGCAAATGATGATGCACTTTTGAAATGGTAATTCATCTCCAAAACTTAGCTAGCTTTCATTTATATCATGTAATTTACTAAATATTGTAAGTGTTATCATCTCCTGTTCTCTTTAAGGTCTTGTTTCAGTATAATTTTAAAAACTTGAGTTGGAGGCTGGGGATGCACTTCTGTGGGTGGAGTACTTACCTAGCATCCACAAAGCCCTAGGTATGATTCCCAGAACCACATAAAACCAGTTGTTGTGATGTAGGCCTATAATCCCCACACATGGAAAGTGGAGGCAGGAGGATCAGAAGTTCAAAATTATCCTTGAGTATATGGCAAGACCTCCTCAAAACAATAACTCTGGTTAAAAATACTAATGTCACAAAAATTAAATAAATAAATAAATAAATAAATAAAAATGTTGCAGTGTAAATTGATGGTATATAAAGGTATAAAACCCACCAAATAACATTCATTTGCATTTTTTTTTTTTAAGTAACTAATGGAGACTAAAGAGATTGATTGTTGGTTAAGAACACATACTACTCTTGCCTGGGACTAGAGTTTGGTTCCTGTAACTTTAGCTCCAAGGGATGCAGCGACCTCTTCTGGCCTCCACAGGCACTTGCATTCACGTGCACACATCCACAACATATACTCATGCATAATTTCTTAATTTTTAAAAGATAACTTCTGAGCCATGCCCTCTGTATACTTGGGTTCTTTAGGACTAATAAGAGCAAAATAAGTAGTTGCCCTTACCTAACTACACTCACTGCCGACAGAGTTCTACTGCCCGCTGGGTTTCCCAGAGCCAAAAATTACACCCAACCAATTTTGCTCAAAAGTCATCACTTGATATTCCTGACTGTTGAGAGTCAACAGCATTGGCTCTGGCCATCTGTTTGCCCTGCAGAGTTTTAACACACATAGTTTAAGGGTGGTATAGTGTCCATGAGTCCTAGACTTTATTATCTTTTATTTTATTTTATTTTTTTAGTATTTGGCTGTTATAAATAATTTTTTTAGGAAAATATCTTTTATTTTAGAAAGATTGTTGTTTTCCTTAATTGGAAAAATAGCTTAACTTACATTTATACATGGAAAAATGTTCATATAAAGAATGAATGTTTATGGTTTTTGTTAAGTGTTCCAGTGTACGGTACATGGAATTCATAGTTTGAATATAGTTGAAATAATTAAAATATGTAATTATAATCAGTGTTTTAATGTAAATTAAAATCACAGCATGCCACTGCCATTAGAATGGGCAAAATTTTTAAGTTAACAGCACCTATATTTTGATTATATAGAGTAATATGAACTCTCTTAAACATTGCAAATGGGACTGTAAAATGGCACAACCATTTTAGAAGGTCATATGTAAGTTTTAGTAAGCTAGGCATAGATCTGCCATGGTCAGCTGTTCATCTATGCATTGTGGTAATGAGAAACTCTGAAGGAAGAGGAGGGTACAAGATCACACGAAGACTACCTCATGAATGCTTAGAGCAGCTCTATTTGTTCATGTCAAATAGTAAAAATAGCCTAAATGTCTACTGTCTGTTGAGTAAACAGGTTGATGGAATCACACCAACGGCGTATAACATGCCGATGAGCTTAGATATAAATGGATCTCAGTTGTACTTGGTGAGAAGACATACTAAAAAACATCTTAGAAAGTATATGCTCATTGTTCCCTTTATGGAAAGCTCTAGAAAATGCAAACTGACATATAGAGACAGGAAATGAATAAATGGTCACCTTGGGTCAGAAAGGGGAAATTTCAGAGAGGCATGAAGATATTGGGGGTGGGAGATAGTGTCTGTTGCTTCTATTGTGGAAATAGTTTCACAGGCTTTCTATGCATTTTGAATACATGCATAGATTGCATGTCAGTTATGCTTAGTTAAGCTTTTCGAAGGGCTGACATTCCTACATTGTTTCTATGCAGAGTGTGGCTTCCATGGGCAATACTTTAAACAGTGTCCACCTTGCTGTAGAGGTGATGCAGAAGACTCTGGATGAGCACAAGGCAACCTTGGAGCTACTGCAGGGCAGTGTGGTAAGATCTGCAAGCACGACGGACAGTCAGCATGCTCCTGTTCACCGTTGCTTGTGTTAGGCATGACACTAATTTTCCACTGAGCTGAGCAGACACTACTCTACTTGCTTTTTTTTTTAAAAAAAAAAAAAAAAAAAAAAAAAAAAAAATGCAGTGTGGACTCATTGGTCTGCAGTCTGTGAGTCAAACAGTTAAGGTAGATGAGATTGAAAGCAAGTTCTTTTGCAAACATAGTATTGGAGGAGATGCTCATAATACATTTTCCAAAGATGGAACAGAAGGAATAGAAAGAGATCAGGAAGGTGTCTAAAAGGAGGAGACAGAAATTGAAAACTGTCTCATTTATCACTGCAAAGTAAACCACTCCAGCAAGTTATTATTTCTCACTCTCTGAACATCAGGGGTGTGAGCAGCATTTTACACCCTGGTGCTGAGAGACCATCTACAGCATCTAGAGGAAAAATGGTCATCTTAGGTGGTCCAGCTCCCTCTAGGTGTCAATGGAATGCAGCTATATATATGATCTAAACCACGTGGAATCCATCCTGTACCAGCCCCCGAGATGAGCTCAGGGAACCCACAGAATAGTGAGAAGAAGTAAGACATTTTTGTTGTTTCAACCCCAAAATTTGAAGATGACTTCTTATGCTTCAGTGGAAGCAAAGGCTTGCCATTTCCAGCTGCCTCAGTCTCCTCATGCAGCTCCACACACAAATCCCCCCCAGTCATCCAGGCAATAACCACTTTGTAACAGCTCCCTGAAGGGTTTATGAAGGTAAGGAAAAGGGGCACAGCCCTTGCTGTCCTGATGGAGAAACAAGCTGACTTCAGACTCTAAACTTGGCAGTTTGTTCCAAGGAACCTGAACTGCATCAGAGTTCCAGAAAGAGTTTTCATGTCTTCAGAACCACTGTTGTTAGCGAGTCACTGTTGGTTCTCATGGGGCTAACCCAAAAGGAGAAGTTTCAGTGTAGGTATCCAGACACCTCGCTTCTGCCACTGCGGACCTCTGTAACCCATAATAACAAAGACCTCTCCACCTCATCACTCCTCAGCCTGGCCAGCCTGGTCTACTGAGTGAGTTCCAGGGCAGCCAGGGCTACACAAAGAAACCCTGTCTGGAAGAAAAAAAAGAAAAGAAAAAGAAAAAGAAAAACTTTTGCCAGTTACACTGTTGTAATTGAATCAGTACCTTCCATAACTACTGATAACAGAGACTCGGTAACCTATGGCTCCAAAGGAATCAGCTATGGTGAAAATGTGTCAAAGCATGAGATTCTTAGATCTCTACAGCAGTGGGGAGGAAAGGGAAGAGTCACCCTCCAGTGTAGCTATCAGCATACCTGTAAGGGAAAACCAATCATATGTGTATTTGCTATGAATTAGATTATGCAGTTTTCCTGCAGTATAGATAATGAAGGAGAGGAGAGAGGAGTTTCTGAGGAATTCTTTCCGTTAAGAAACTGAAAAGCATATTAAGAGGAGCTCAGATTCCTGGGGTTCTGTGTGCTGCTATCCAGCCTCTGCTTCAGGCTGGGCACCCTCAAAAGTCCACGCTATCTTTGACACCTGTCAGATGGGTCCTACTGTAAGTTTTGGGGAACTACTGTAGATTTATCTGTAGCTGTATCCCGGGAAGACAAGTGTGTTCCAGGACCATCCAGATGGTTAAGTAACCTAGTAGTTAATTGTTGCTTGTATACTAACCTCCATTTGTGTCGACGTTTCTTAAAGGAGACCAATGGAAGCAACCAGATCTTGCCATCGCCTTCACCTCCATCAGACCTTGACAATAAAACCCACAGTGAAAGTGCAAAACAGGTACTTGGTGATTGGGAATGTGGTGGGCCATGGAGGCAGTCTGAGGCTGTGGGCTTCACATACAGTGCCCCAGCAGGTGCCTCATATATCACCCCCTGCCTGAGAGCTGAGCAGAAAGGGATACATGCTGGTACTTGGGAATTCTGTCTCTTCTGCATACTCTGTTTCCTCCCTCGTGTCAACCAATGGAGTAAATTCCTTTTCGCATCTTGAAAGATATAAAATGACCAGATTATCCTGAAACTATGCACAAGTAGCAGCCAGGGCAAGGGAAGGATGGGTGCAGAATCTAGAAAGACAGCTGTTTTGAGCCACAGAAAACTCTAAGAATGATGACAAACATATTCTTGAAACTTGGTGTTTTCTAAAGTCTAAAGATAAAAGGCAGGAGAGGAGAACAGAAGGGATACTGGGATCAGAATGTCATTAAAGAGAGTAAAGGAAATCTTCTCTAAGAATTCCTGTCCTGAGTTTAATGCCCTATAAAGCCTATAGTCATCATTCCTCTTTAAGTAGTAATCAGTACTAGAAGATGTCAATAAAAATAATTGAGTCTTATACTAAATAATGCACTACTTGCTGTGCTTTTCTTTACATAAGCCAATTCAGTAATTGGTATTGTTCCTAAGGTAGTTTTGTTCTGACCAATTAGGCTAATGGGACTTCCGTTAATAACCTACCAGCAAGTGAGGTAAACGTTGGGAAAATAATTCCCAAATTTACCACTTTGAGGGACCAAAGTGGGAGCTTGCAGAGAGTTCTCTTCTTCACCCTCCTATCTAGCTGAAGCCAAAGAGCCAAACATGCCCAGCCAAGGGCATGGTGGGAACAGTTTAGCGTAGGAAGAACAAAGCAGATCTAGGCAGTTGGTGGTCACAGCCAGGAGAAGTACCTTACCGTGTCCTGCTTGTCTAGTCGCAGTGTTAGGTAGATCTACAACTCAGTTTATTTCCAATCTAGGATATCCTGTACCTGCACAACTCCTTAGAGGAAGTCAACAGTACTGTAGTGGGATACCAGAGACAGAATGACCTTAAACTCAAGGGGATGAGTGAGACCCTCAGTAACCTGACACAGAGACTCAGCCTGATAGAAAGCGATGTGCTTGCACTGAGCAGGGCAGAACAGAGAACAAACGTGAGCTCCAGCATGGTAAGCTTTTCAGATCCACTGTGACATGTTCTGTGTTGGTGTGTGTTGTCTGTGCGTAGATGATCCTCCCATCCTCATGTGAACAGTAGTGTGCCACACTTGAGAGACTACACATTTGTTTTGTCCTTAACTTACATCTGCTTTAAGCCATATAACAGCTCTCTGAAATGAGTAGCACAGGATTTACGTGTGTGTTTGAAAGGGGTGATATCAAGGGTCAGTTTAAACACACCAACTCACTACAGCTTACTGGCAGAAACAACAAGTCTGTCACAGTGTTGCCAGTGGTCTGTCAGGTAGGGACATGTGGGCATGTATTTCCTTTTCTTCTTTTCTTTTCTTTTCTCTTAAGATGTTAGAAGTGGTGAGAGTGACAGGTACAAAAACCTTGTGCCATTTTTTTTTAACCCTGAACTTGCCTTACAGGTTCATCCTGCTTCTGTCAGCATAGAGGAAACCTTTTGCATATAATGTTAGGAAACCTATTTAAAAGATGAAGTTGCTTCTATAAACAAACCCAATCAATTAGGTCACACAGAAAAAAATAGAAAGGAGAAAGGGAATCAGTTGGGAAGGAGATTAGCAGGAGTGGGGGGAACATAGGGTTAATAGGGAGTGGATTGAGGTGCTTACGATAAATATATTCTGTACATGGATGAAAATATAATGAAACCCATCATTATAATTAATATGTGCTAATAAAAACATTTTTAAACAGATGAAGTCAGAGCAGTTCAGCTTCCAAGGTCCATGAGTTGTTTTCTGTCTTAGAGAACTGAGTGACCCACTAAATCACTGAAGCTCGCTGGCTGTGAGGGTTTCTGGTTTTCATGATCTCGTGAATAGTGTTTGCTTTTAACCACATTTCATCTGTACATCATGCTGGGATTCATAGGGATCATTTCATTAACAGTGATAGGTCTCGCTTTTAAAGGTTTCATAGAACAAAGACACGTGCACATTTTTTGATGGAAATTATACCGTAAATTCAAGAAACAGTGAAAGCTGGGAGCTAACCCACTCATGAGATGGAGCCCTGGTACGGGGTTAGAAATGCTTAAGCTGGCTCTGCCACAATGAACCTTGGCAAGCTGCCTGAAAATGGCTTTGAAGGGTTGGGTAGAAAGACCTGTCCCTTTCTGCCTGGCCCTCCTGCTTTACAAGAGTGTGTAATTTACTACAAAGCTGTGAAGATTAAAGGAGTCCTAGATTTTAAAGCCTTTTTGAACTCAGCTAAGCTAAGTAGGGGCTAAGAACTTTGGGTGATTTGATGAATAGTGTGCCTTGAAGGTTTTTCAGGGCTTATTGTGAAAACTTACCATGCCATAGCCCTTGCTGTCTCTGCCCTCCCCTTTTTATTTTTATCCAGCAAAGAAAATCAGTAATAGTATCCATCTGTCCTACTATTTCTTCCAACAGTGTCTCGCCAAGCCTGGATCTGGGTAGAAGTTACACTCCCTTTTATACTGCAGTTTTAAAGTTTGTGAATAAAACATTTAGAAACCTTTATTCCACTTTGTCTCCTTGTGCCCTTCCCCTTTCTCTTCTCTTCTCCTCGCTCCTTTGCCATTTGTGTTTAAAGTGATTCAGATCCCTTAAATAAATGTGAGCAATTTGTTTAAGTATTAAGTCTCAGGGTTGGAGAGATGGCTCAGCTGGTAAAGAGGATGCCACACAAGCAGGAAGACCCAAGTTCAGAACCCCAGCACCACATAAAAACCAGACACAGTGGCATGAATCTGAAACCCATTTGTTCTGGGGTTGAGCGGAGACAGGCTGGCCAGCCAACCTAACCAAAATGGCTACTTCCAGGTTCAGTAAGAGACCCTGTCTCAAAAACGCACGCATGCACATACACACACACACACATACACAAGTATTTGATGTCACTTAAGTTTTAATGTCTCCCCTTAACCTTTTCTTCTATTTTCTTTGCCCTCTAAGATGGGGAATAGGGCTGCCACTCTGAAAAGAGAGTCTTTGGTGACCAACAGAACTGATACTGTAAAGGCCCAAAGCATAAAGGTAAGGAACAGGAAGCTGCTGTAAAGTAAAAACAAACACATCAGCGTCTCCATGATACCTACAACCAGCCATCCCCTCTAGAAGGGGCACTTTGATCTCCTGTGATAAACTCCACGACAGAGCAATTAGTAGGTTCAGGTATTGGTGAATGAATGAATATCACATCAGGCACATACCTTGTACTAAGCATTTTACTAGGAGCTGGGATGGCCACAGTGAATGAGACAGATATGTGATCCCTATGGTGGCCCAGCTCAAGACTGAACAGACAGTCACAAGTCTAATCAGTGCGGCAGTACAAAAGTGTGAGGTATGATGCAGGCATTGAATGGGATCATGTTGGTGTTCCCAAGGAAACAACTAGTAAACTGAGACAGTTAGTGTCCAAGTTCGCTTTTGTTGCTGTGATAAACACCATGACCAAAAACAACATGAGATGGAAGTTTATTATATCCTATGGTTCCAGTCCATTATCAAGGGAAGCAGGAGCTTGAAGCAGAAGCTGTGGAAGAATGCCAAACTGGTTTATCAGCTCCTGTTCGTAAACAACTCAGGCCCACCTGCCTAGGGATGTTGCCACCCTCAGTGAGCTGTGCTCTCCTAAGTTAGTTAGCAATTAAGACAAAGCCATATGCACATATCCACAGGCGGATGGAGGCAGTTCTCAACTAAGGGTCCTCTTCCCAAGTACACTAGTTTGTGTCAAGTTGACAAAAATTAATTAGCACAATTATCTAAACTAACAATAGGGGACATAGATGATCTAAAATGGTGTCCAGCTTAAAAATCATTTCATGTTTAAATTGCATTCTTTGATAGTCCTGTTAAGTCGTGCTGAGATAAAGGGAGAGCCAGGAAGACTGAGTTAGTGCAGCAGCATCTGAGGTGCACATAGTGTTTGAGTTCAGGGGATAGGAAGTTCCTAGGCCATGAACTTAGCTAAGACCATATTATAGAAGACTTAGATGTAAAGCTTTCTGACTTTACTTTCTGATCCTTAGCAAATTTGTATTGTGTGGATAAAGTCATGTGTATTTAAGATTTTGATGCATTATAAAGGTGGGCTTTTATTGAGCTTTTAAGCTGTTTCTACACTTTTCTTAAACATCATTTAAGGAATGACAAGAACATTTTAAAAACCAGATTTAAATGTTGAACACAAAAAAGTTAACAGATAGTTAATATTAGAAAGTAGTAGTGACTTGAGCAGTAATTCGTATCTTAACAGTCAGATCAGCAGACAGCAACCACACTTCTGCCTGAGTCTCTGGCTTTCCTTTTAGATCCCTTGTGTGTGTTAGAACTGTCACGCCAGTCAGTCAGTCTCTGCACGTTACCTCATCAAAACATCCCAGCCAGATCCAGCTTCTGCTGTCAGTAAGCATGTAGCATCTAGGTTTGTTCCTGTGTTCATGTTGGGTCCCCTAAATAAACCCAGTAGCCATTGTACAGTAACTATTAGGATATACATAAAGATAGAACAGGGACATGTAAGCTCACTGAGTGAGGCATGAGATGCACTGATACTTCTAAACACAGAGCTAGGCCTTTTCATACAGTAAACAGATGCCAACCAGGAGAACTAGGCTGCTCTATTTATGACTAAGTCTATTGTTTTATATTACACCCTAGATAAAGTTGAACAACAGGCTTTGTGTGCATAGGGAAGACTTTAGACTCAAGTAACAGTTTGAATTAAAATATTACAACTCCTACTTTGTGTCTCTGACAGTTCTTGTCACCAGTTAAATCATCATAGTGGATCATTGGGTGAATCAGGGGAATATTTGTGGTTTGATTGATTCTGCTGGGTTTTGTTTCCCTTTTTTTTTTTTTTTTTTTTTTTAAATTATCCTTCAGATGACATGGCCACAAAGTGATAAAGTGTATAAAGATATCCGAGGCAGTTTTTCTTAGTGTAAAATAAATAGCTCCAGAAAATAGTGTCCCCATCTTTTAGGAAGCAGGTGCTACACAGGCACCTGAGTAAGGGCGAACTCTCTTTACTGCTGACATACGCATACCTCCCTCTATCCAAGGCCTGTTGACAGTGAACCAGACCATAGAGAGTGCAGCTCCTCATAACCCTAACCCAGCTGAACACTTACCAACACTGAGCCCCAAACACAGCCCTAGTATTTGTCCAGCCCTTCGTTGACCTTAAAGGGGACTGTGTAAAGGTCAGCCTTACATGCGGAATGTGTTTTGGGAATACAGCAGAAGCTTCAGTGAGGTGTTACCCCCATCTTAAGCTTTATCTAATCTTTGTTTTGGGCAGAAGCAAGATAATTCAAATTCTCAGGTATCTGAGCTTCGAGAAAAACTGCAGCTGATCAGTGCTCTCACAAACCAACCTGAAAGCAACAGGCCTCCAGAGACCACAAGTGAAGGTAAGCAGCTAGCTGGCTTCTGAATATTTCACGCAGGCTTGGGCAGCCTGTCTCCCACACAGGGAGTAGGGACGGTGTCCGCCAGCACTGATGGGAACGAGTGAGTGATGCCTGAGCGCACCGAGCTGAGGCTGATGCACCTCGCTTTCATTTAGCAAAAGCCCATTTTGTACTTGATTTGTACTCTAGTCTATTAAGGGGAGAACGGGTAATGTTTAGCTGGAAATAGACTTCTCCATGCTGCCTGCATCCAATTATAGGCAAAAATGTTACTGTCATAGCTTACATTAAACCAGTCCTAAATGTTATGTTTCTGTTACTGTGAGTGTATAAAATTTACTTAAATATTAGTCCTCCTCAAAGTCGTTAACAGGTAATGATGGAATTCTTCAATTTGCTGGCCACTTGGCTTTAGGTAAGGACACACTAATCAATATTATTAGATGCATTAATTAACATCTGCTGATTTAGGACTTGTGAGGCTATAACAAGATACTAGACAGTATTGGCTTTGACTTCCCTGGTTCAAGTGTTCTTCAGCTTTGGAGCTGTAGAGTAGCTTCCCTCAGATTCTCTCCTCTGAGAAACAGAACTATGTTGAAGGTCCTCTAAACACTAGCTATATCTTACTATATAGCATTCTTATGGTGTTGTGGCTAGTGGCTCATGCCCCCAGACTACACTTAATAGCCTATTTCCCAAGAAGTCAAAAGACTTGTCCAACTCAAGTCTTAGCATCTGTCTTAGTCAGGGTTTCTATTCCTATATAAAAACATCATGACCAAGAGGCAAGTTGGAGAGGAAAGGGTTTATTCAACTTACACATCCACATTGCTGTTTATCACCAAAGGCAGTCAGGACTGGAATTCACACAGGGTAGGAACTTGGAGGCAGGAATGAATGCAGAAGCTGTGGAGGAATGCTGCTTACTAACTTGCTTCCCCTGGCTTGCTCAGTCTGCTTTCTTATAGAACCCAGGCCCACCAGCCCAGGGATGGCACCACTCACAGTGGGCTGGGCCCTTCCCTCTTAATCACTAATTGAAAAAATGTCAAGAGGAAGCTCCACTCCCAGGCGCTCTAACACGCCCAGGATCAGAGATGAGGAGGGACACAGCATCTGTCCCAACACAGGAAATAACTAAGACCAGAAGGACCAGGCACACAGGAACTCCATCAGCCCAGTGGCTCAGGTTGCTTCTGGTCTGTGTGGGCTGGCTGGTGCCCTGAGCAGACCTTGGGCACAAGCTCCACAGCCAGTCCCAAAACACCCAGAGGAAGCTCTACTCCTATTTGCTCTAACAAGCTCAAGATTACAGGATCCCAGAGTCACAGGATCACAGAGACAGCTTGACTCTGAGGAGTTCTGACACAACCAGGATCACAGGAAGGACAGGCTCCAGTCAGATTTAGCAAGGGCAGGTAGCACTAGAGGTAACCAGATGGTGTGGGGCAAGTGTAAGAATATAAGCAACACAAACCAAGGTTACTTGGCATCATCAGAATCCAATATTCCTACCATAGCAAGTCCTGAACACACCATCACACCCAAAAAGCAAGATTAAGATCTGAAGTCACATCTCATGATGATGATACAGGACTTTAAGAAAGACATAAATAGCACCCTCAAAGAAATACAGGAGAACACAGGTAAACAGCTAGAAGCCCTTCAAGAGGAAACACAAAAATCCCTTAAAGAACTATAGGAAAACACAATCAAACAGGTAAAGGAAATGAGCAAAACCATCCAGAATCTAAAAATGGAAATAGAAACAATAAAGAACTCAGAAAGAGAGACAACCCTGGAGATAGAAAACCTAGGGAAGAAATCAGGAGTCGTAGATGCAAGCATCACCAACAGAATACAAGAGATAGAAGAGAGAATCTCAGGAGCAGAAGACACCATAGAAAACATTGACACAACAGTCACAGAAAATGCAAAAAGTAAAAAGCTCCTAACTCAAAACGTCCAGGAAATCCAGGACACATTGAGAAGACCAAACCTAAGGATTATAGGTATAGAAGAGAGTAAAGATTCCCAACTTAAAGGGCCAGTAAATATCTTCAACAAAATTATAGAAGAAAACTTCCCTAACCTAAAGAAAGAGATGCCCATGAACATACAAGAAGCCTACAGAACTCCAAAAAGACTGGAAGATCCTGGGCAGATGTCACACAGACCCTACAAGAACACACTATACCCAGCAAAACTCTCAATTACCATAGATGGAGAAAACAAGATATTCTATGACAAAACGAAATTTACACAATTATCTTTCCACAAATCCAGCCCTACAAAGGATAATAGATGGAAAACATCAACATAAGGAGCAAAACTACACCCCAGAAGAAGCAAGAAAGTAATCTTTCAACAAATCCACACAAATCTAATTCCACCTCTTATAACAAAAACGACAGGAAGTAACAATTACTTTTTCTTAATATTTTAATATGAAAATTAATATTACCAACATATCCTAATCCATTGAAATCCAAAAATATGAGGAATTATAAATTTGTTGACTGTCATCCAATGGTCTCTCTAATTTGGTAATTGGAGAAATAGGTCCAATATTGTACAATCCGTACACACTTTCAGCTTGTTTGTTCGTGACAGTGTCTTGCTATGTACAACATAATGGTCTTGAAATCTTGCTTCTCCTATCTCAGCCTCTCTATTAGTAGTATTGTTTATTTCATGTTTTTACACTATACTATGGTTTTCAGAACAGCCTATATATTTCAAAAGTATTTATATAGCCAAAAGAAACGTAGACAATTAAATTGGGAAGGGGCTTGTAAGAGAACATCAAAGAGTTAGACTGAATGCTTTGCTTGATATTTGTAACTCTTGTATCAAGCTCCACAGTAAGAGCCAAGATTTTAAGCTCTACTAAATACAAAACAAACAAACAAAAACACTTTATGTATTTATGTTCATTTAAGAAAATATTAGTAGTGATGTATTATTTTGAAATATACAGTTAATATGTTTGAAGTTATTTAAAATTTATATTGATAAAAATGTATGTATTTTCAGTATTGCCTTAGACAAGCATCTACATAAGACTGTTAAATTGATTGTTGTTTTATATCAAACAACTTTTATAATACTCATTTTTATTGTTATAATATTTTATAAATTTTAAAGACTATGACAAAAAATATATTGTAGGTATTGAAGGGGGTCTCTGGGAGGAGTTAGGATACAAAAGGAAAACAAGAATGTGATTTAGTTCTGTTTACTTAAAATATGTTTTTAAATGTTAACAAATACAGATAAATTGAAATCATAAAACTTATCAATGCAGTAAAACTTTAAAAAAAAAAAAACAAAAAGAAAAAATGTTTTATAGCTGGATCTCATGGAGGTATTTCCTCAAGAGAGGCTCCTTTCTCTGTGATTACAACAGCTTGTAACCAAGCCAGCCCGTCCAGCATCTAAGCATAGACGATAGTAAGACAGGTAGGGCCTAAAGTATGGTCAATTTGGGGTTGTTGGGGTTTTTTTTAAATATTTGCAAGTTATCATTGAGTTGGTATTCAAATCTAAATACAAAAATTCATTCATGTTTCATATAGACATTGCCCATATACATATGGACTGGTGTTAATTTTATTTGGTATTTTTAGGTCATCTTTATTTAACTATGACCTATCACATGAAGTCATATATGGAATTTTCCACCTGTGTCTATCCTCTGAAAGCTTTTGATTTGGGGCATTTCAGATTTTCAGATTAGGGTTATTCACCTGTGCCAGGTTCTGCTTCAGACATTAATGTAGTTCTAATCCCTCTTCACTTGTCCACACACATCCTTCAGTCTGTACCTTTAACTTCATAGTTACACTGCTACCTTAACTCTCAGCGACTTCTCTTAAATTAAATATACCTGCTACAGTACTAGAAGGTGACCTTTGATACTCACTTAATTTGATGTTGGAATTGATTGTAATAAAGGTATATGTGTTTGCTACAGTGCCGGTACAGAACTTCACATCAGGTCCTTCAGCATTGCCAGAATTCTCACAGCGTCTTAGAGACCAAATTGAGACCCAACTAAAACCTATCTCCCTGCCTGGGATTTCTAGCGTTAAAGGTAATGTTAATGGTGGAAATGTTCAAGGCTGTAACTGTTATAACTTGTTAATACTAATGAACTGGAGAGATGATTAAGGTGGCTAAAGACTTGAGTTCAGTCCCCAGAACCCATGTGAAAAAAGCCAGGTGTGGTGGCACGCACTCTTATAATTCCAGCACTGAGAATATGGAGACAAGTGGATTCTTGGGGCTCAGTGCCCAGCCAGCCTAACCCACCTGTTGAGTTCCAAGCTAGTAAGAAACATTTTCTTAAAAACAAAAAGGTGAACAGTGATCAGAGATAGCTCAGTGCCTGATAGCACTTACAACCTAACGACCCAAAACTCAGATAAAGACAAAAGCAGAGAGTGGAATATGAAGTTGTCCTCTGACCTCAACATGTGACGTGTACACCCACACCCACACACATCATACACAAGCAAACATAATAACCTATTTTAAAAGGTGGACAGTACCTGAGATTGCCCTCTGGCCTCCACATGCCTGCAAATACACAGAAGCACATACACACACAATTTACATCTAACATTGTTGGGCCAGATACAGGAAGCTGCCTAAGTCTAAACAGCAGGTAACTGGTTAAGACAGAATTCAAGAAGAGGCTGACTCGAAAGCTTCCATACTGTCTTTCTCTTAAATGTTGTTTAAGGTCTTCAGTCATTCACTACGTAAGTGCCCTCCAGACCCCATGTCAAAGAATGGAACACACTATAAGAGACAGTCTCAGCCAGCAACAGTGACATATGCCTCTAATCCCAGCTGAGGCACAAAGATAAAGAAATTGAGGCCAGCCCATGAGATCATGTCTCCAGAAATGACCCTTTCTTTCCATAAGGATAGCTCGTCTAAAGTAGAGGACAGAACAAGCAAACACAATTCTGTTAGATTAGCAAGACAAATCAGAGTTGACTGTTTTCCTGACAGGCCCTCCAGGATTCTGACGTGAGCAGAATAACTATTTATACACAGGCTATATGTCATAGAGCAACATCTGCCTTGTCCCCAGGAGCTTGCTGGTAGGACTAGTCTCAATAGCCAGCTTGCTCTAGGGATCCTGTCACCACTTTCTGAGGTTGGAATTACAGAAAGGTCATCATGCCCTCCAGGCATTTGCATGTATTCTGTGGATCTAAACCAGGGTCCTCACTCGTGCATGATCACAAGCACTTTAACTAGTGCATGATCACAAGCACTTTAACTACTGGGCTGTGACGGGGCAGGGAAGCAGGTTCTTGGAGGCTACAAGAGGGCATCAGATTTCCTGGACCTGAAGTTACAAGTGACTGGGAGCCAAACCCACAGTCCTAGAAGAGCAGCAAGCACTCCTAACCACTGAGCCATCTCTCTACCCCTACCAGCAAGTTGGGAGAGCTGTTTTGTTTTGTGAGGGGAAGGGTTTGTAGCTCTGGCTGGTCTGGAAGTTAAATGTATAGATGAGGCTACTCTCAAATCTGCAGAGATCTGCCTTCCTCTGCCCACCCACTCCCAAATGCTGAGATTAAAATGCTCACCGCCACACCTGGCCAAGTAGCCTTTCTTTGAGTGCTGGGAAATCAGTTGAAGCTACTCTTAACTGTACGCATAAACACACTACATGTCTCTTTTGTAATTCCTGTTTAACAGATCTTCAGGATTTATTCCATAAGACTGATCGAGATGTGGATGGGACGCTGACCTACCAGGAACTCAGGAATTCCCTAAGTTCTGCCATACCAAGACCAGAGACCTTGAGAGCATTTGATTCAAATGGAGATGGAAGATACTCTTTCCTGGAGCTAAGAGTGGCTTTAGGTATCTAGTCTCATCAGGCATATTTGAAATGGATGTGTAGCCTGGACTACCTAAAAAATACATTCCCAAAAAAAAAAAAAAAAAAAAAAAAAAAAAACTCTGACTAAACTCTTCAGCCCTCCAGCCCTTCATATTACTATAGCAAACACATTGTCACCTTTTAACTTGTTTGAAAACACTATTTAAAAAATTATTTTTTTAAAAAAAAATTTACTTAAAGTATGATATTTAGAAATCTATGATTTCATTAAGCCAGTGAGATCTTGTAACTTAAAGTTGCCAGGAAAAAATAATAAAACCCTTTTCTCTCTTTCCTGTTTTTGAGGGGAAGAGAATTTACCTTTTAAAGCTGGAAAGTGTGTGTATAGAGAGATAATAAGTCACAGTTTATATTTCATATGAATTTGCCTTAAATTAGCTGCACTTTATAGAGCCTCTGAGTATGTCTTTTCTTTGAAAGATGAGTCTCTTCTGTTTGTAAATGTATAAAATGAAAGATTGTGCATATTGTGTAGAAAGTCAGAAGATTGGCTTTGAACAGAATGAATGAATGACTTTTTATGAGTAACTGACAGTCTGCTCTGGTGGCAACTGAAACTCTTCACATCTCCTTAAGGCAGCCCTCACATGCTTGGGTTCCACCATAGGATTTGAAGCTGGGGCACCAGTTCAGGTGTGGATGCTGTGCAGGAGGTGCCAGTTCCAAGCTCAGGAAAGTCAGATTCTGGGCCATTGTTCCCATTCCTAACCTAAGAACCAGAGAAGTCTTACTGGCATTTTCCTCATTTTTTATTATCTTTCAAGGATTATGAGCATAAAAGTTACTCAGTGGGAAATTATGTTTTCCTCTCAAGAAGTGGGTCTTCTCTGCCCACCCACTCCAGACTACCTTAAAGTTGTAACTGCCTACCTTCAGCGCCAAGTCCAGTCTGGAATGGGAAGGTTCATGTCCTTTGGTCACTATCCCAAACTAGTGCCAGAGCACTAGAGAAAAGCTCTGAGTACCCTTGGGATTTCACCTTTAGGATAACCAAGAACTTGCTCAATTTCTTGGCAGGACGCCTAGAGCCAAAATGTGGTCAGATGAAACACGAAATCATATTCTTTCTTCCTAATTGTTCACTCAGAGGGAGCTATGGATTTTCTGTCCAGGGGCTGCCACATGGAGCAGCATGCTTGGAGCAGGGGCCTCCTGGTGATGGGGGCAGTTTTCCCAGGTCTAAAGAGCAGGTGTGGTGCTTCCCCTTTACATGCTTCGTAAAGCGCAAGTCAGGAAAGGTCTTACTAGAAGGAAATCTCCATTCACCGACATGTTGAGAACATTCCTGTGTTCTTAGGAGTCTCTGGGCAACTCCAGTAGAAGACCTTACAGAACCGCATGTTGCTATGGTCAGTCAGGGAACACTGGAGAAGCTCTTGTGATAGCAGGGCTTCTTTAGTAAAGATCATTGCGATTTAATTTTGTCACATTGCCCTGTCAGCTATAGATACAGTCTAATACCTTTAACCTTTAAAGATGTTTGGTTTTCGCTTTGCTTTGCTTTGCTTTGCTTTGCTTTGCTTTGCTTTGCTTTGCCTTGCTTTTTGTATTTTGTTTCTTTTATGTGATATTCAGCTTAGTGTTGGCTTTTTCCCCCCAGATATTAAAGCTCAGTGAAGGCAAGATAAAGTTTTCCTGTGCATGAGTCATCTTAGCTCATGTTTCTCTCTCTTTAAATATTTTGCCTTAATGTTTGCCTTGCTCGTCTATGCTGTCACCTTCTTGGAAAGGTTAAAAATACAGTTCAAACATTATCCTGGCCCTTTAGGTAACTCTTGTTCTTCTGGCTGCCTTCTGTACTCCCCCTCTTTCATATATATATATATGTATGTATGTATGTATATATGTATATATATATACACATATATATATGCATACATACACACACATCCTTACAGATTTTGTAACAACCAAATAAAGTTCTAGCAATAAATTCAATTATTCTGCTATATTTGTATATATTGTACCATAAATAGTATGTCTGTACCTGGAAGGTATTTTTTTTTTTGAGAACTGATTTATATGAAATATACTGAGGGTAATGTAGCTTGTCCTTTTTAGTTTCAAGTTCTTATTTGTAGGCAGATACTTTCAAGACACCTTAACTCTTTGTGGTATATGCTTTTCAGTGAGGAAGCAGGATTTGTTTCTTGGTCTTCTGGTTTTTCCATGTCAAGCTTGTCTGCCAGCATCACCCCTGAGCCCTGTGGTGTCTCCTACCAAATTGATCAGAGGTAGCCATAACTGTCCTCTGATCTATTAGACCCTTCTTACCTGCCTGTGGCATTACCAGATCTCCTGGGCAGAGGTAGGTATCTTATTCTCCTTTGCTAGAAATTGGACAGACTCACTGGCTTAGGAGCCCCAAAAACCTATCTGTCAGTGAAGATTGGGTCTTCTTTTGTTTATTGTCTTAACTTGTGCATCCAGTGCCTTGTGTTAGTCAAGCTTCACCAGCCACAGATCACCTCTAAGAGAAGAACTCATGGGAGTGGTGGTGAGTTTGGCTTTGGATTTCAATCCTTTGGCCTTAATCAGTCAGTAGTTCAGAGTACTTCCCACCTTAGTTTCTTAAAGTCTTACTCCTTGGTCCTTTACTTTATTACTGTGTACCACCTACCATAATATTTACTGAACGACCATCCACAAGCCAGTCATGGTAGTACATACCTGTAATCCTAGCCCTTGGGAGACTGAGGCAGGAAAATAATGAATTCTAGTCCAATCTGGGCTACAGAGTAAGATCTTATCTCAGATAAGTACCTGGCTTAAATATGACTGCAGTGACATTCAAGGGGGAGCAGAGCAAGGCTGCTTGGCACTTAGGAATGGGTCTAATGTAGAAGAGCTGAGGCGGACAGTCTCACTTCACAACTAGCTCTTTTCCCTTCCATTGCAGTCTGCTCTTTATCATGCTGGACACAGCCCCATCAGCCCCCTCCATGGTCCTAGCGTCACAGCTGAAGATTTTGACTGTGATGGGCTCACACTCATAATGGCCTATTGAGTTGTTTTTAGTGACAGCTTTTGTTTGCTACACACCTCATTGGCTTGCTTACCAACCATCTAGATGTGGTCCCTTCTCTCATATTCAAGCCAGAACACATTTGGGTATTCCTGAGACTTTAGAGAGCGTGTATTGTTTGTTATATAAACCTAACTACCTTGTTGTTTTCTCATATTAAGAACTGTAAATCTACTTTATATTAATGGAACTATTTTGGTAATATATAAGCAATTTTGGTTCTGTTTAGAGAGTGGATTCAAGGTTGCCATGACTTCATTTGAGCTTTACTTATTTCCTATCAAAATAGCCATTTTAATTTATCTAAATAAAACATTTCCTTTCGCTCACTGTGTCTAACTAGAATCTTCCCTGCTCCCCTGATAATTAAAGGGGAAAACCTGCTTTAATCTTTATTTTTGTGGACTGCTTGCTACTTCTTCTTGAAGTCAAAGGCTATTTTTTGAGAGTACAAAACAATATCAAGAGTCTGCTTTAGGATTTTTGCCAAGGAGACTCCTAAGACTAACAACAACAAAAAACGAAGAGCAAGAATTGTCTCTGCCACTGGTTGCCCACCAGACCCCTCTGTAAAACCTTTGCTGAAGACACCTCATCCTCTGTTCACAGGATAGAAATCAAGCTGGAACTGGGCCAGGAGTTTCCTCCCTGATGGATAGCCACCATAATACATGAAGGTAGTCTGCAGGCTGCTGGGGGAGCAAAGACATCAACAGTCATCTGTGGACCCACTGTGCAATGCTGCTGACCAGCCAGGCCAGGTGTGCCGGCTGGTACAGTAGTAGCAGCTCTTACAGGAATAACTAACCAGTTTCTGTTTGGATTTGAAGCATACTCCACAACAGGGAATTCATGACTAATATCATAATCCCAGTCAAAAACCTGTGGCTAGGAAGATCCTAGGCTACACCACAGAGACCCCATAATCAGTCAAAGTGAGGGTTAAATGTCTACCCATAAATGAGGCAGACAATAGAGGAGCTGCAGGAAGTCAGGGAGTGGGATAGAAGTCTGACTTTGAGCTAGTGTGGCTCTTGAATTCTCAAACCCACTGTAGCTATGACTCCCAACAAACATCATGGATCTGGAAGGAGCTGCTGGAGCCCCCTCCTCTCCCTGAAGACTTAAATGTAGTCAATGGGTGCTGTGGGAGTGAAAGTCGTTTTGTAGCCACTGGTAAGCAACCCTAATGAAATTCATCGTTTGATAGGTTTTCAGTTTTTGTTTTTGCCAAAAAAGACATGAAAGCATTTCAGTGTTTGACCTGAGGCAAAGCCTACAGGGCTCAGGCTCTAGGCATATTCGGGATGAAGAGGAAGCAAGAAAGGCTGGGGAATGAGCCTGCCCTGGTGTCCATCAGAAGCTCCATCTAGGCCCAATGTATGTGTTCAGATGGTTCAGTGGTTAGAAACACTGGCTGCTTTTCCAGGGGACCCAGGTTCAGTTCCCAGCACTCACATAGAGGGTCACAATTACCTCACTCCAGTTCCAGGAGATCTGATACCCTCTTCTGACATCCACAAGCACAGACATACATGAAAGTAAAATATCCATACACATAAAATTAAAGAGAAAATTTAAAGATAGAAGTAATAAAGCCAAGTATGGAGACACACACCTGTAATACCAGCACTTGGAAGACTGAGGCAGAAAGATCAGGAGTTTAAGGGCAGCATGGATTAAAATAGTGAGCCCTCATCTCAAAAGAGAAGATGGAAGAAAAGGAGAAAAAAAAGGATAAGATACAAACTAGGTGTAATTCTAGAAGATGCTCTGACCCATTTGCCTGTCAAGTTAATGACAACCCTCATACACTAATGCTTTTAGCCAAACTGTTCTAACAAGATGGTGCTAAGCAAAGACACCATGGGGTATGGTAGAAATACTAGAGATGAGATACCAGGAAAATGTGAGCTGGAGAACTAGCTGTGGAACAACCAAGGCATACACCCTGGAAACCCACATCTGCATCTGAACAAGAGGGTCAGTCAGAACTGCCATTCGGCATTGTTCTTGGGAACACTAGAAATAAAGGACAAAGACAGCCAAGAAGCAATACATGGCAAACAACAGTCTAGCTATACCATACTGGCATTTGTTAGGCCTATAACATAGCCAGTGGGCCACCATAGCTCTCAATGACTGTCCTCTTGTGGCATCTGTGCTCCCCCCTACAGAACAGCAGTGCCTGGGAACATAGGTCAGAGCCTGGTGCTCATTCAGGCTTTAATACTGGATGGAGGGATATTGAGTCCAGCCACAAGTATTGGTTTAGTGTCTCCCAAATGCTAAACTTATAACCAGCTTGATTTACAAAGCACCACAGTCACATTGGCTGGGACAAAAGGCATTGCCCTTCTAGGAGCAAATGAGACAAAGGAGAAACTTGGACTTTTTTTTTTTTTTTTTTTTAAGTCTGTGGCTTTAAACCTCTCACCAGGTGGCTATGATTTCCTTGTCAGTACCAACTCCTTGAAGTTATCTCTGTTTTCTACCAAAGGGAGCCTTTGGTACTTGTAGCTCCCACCCTCAAATAGAGGAAACTACAGCTCTGAAGCAAAAGGCTTGGCATTAAAGCAGTTTGTTCCTCGGGCCAGTGTTGGGAGGGAACAGAAATTAACATTCCTTTCAGGGCTGTTGGCCAAAGGGTAGGAGACAGAGTGGTTCAACATGGGAGGCAGATGGCAGAGGGATAGGGCAAAGGGCACCTCCTGAAAGATGGGAGGTGGGAATGGGGAGCCAGTCCGAGGCTGTGGCATTGTTGAAGACGGGGGCTGCTTTGGAATACCCAAAACATGTTGCAAGAGATCAGAGGCTTCACCTCTGGGGCTGCTGTCTTGCACGATGTAGTTCCTGCCTTCAGAGAGATCTGACTCCCACAAAGAATCTGGATTCTGAACTTCCGACTCAGTCTTGGTGACAGCAGGGGGAGGCCCTGTGTTAATGGTTGCATTCATGCCATGGTAACGCCGCTTGTTTATCCAGTACAGCAGTGGGCTGTAGGGGAAAGTGGCAGCTCTCATCACTTCCACCCACTGCTGGGCACGTTCTTCTCTTTGCAAGTTCTTCTTCCAGTGCAGAAAGAGTATGCAGCTTCCTATTAGCACAGAACACAGCCCCAGGAATCCAATGCACAAGGAGATCCACACTAAGGCAGTGAGAGAGAGAAAGGCTGGCTGATGTGCGTAAGGTACAGCTGTTTTTCACTCCCCTCCTTGACCTCCTCACTAGTCACTCTTCCTGTTCTCTCAGTTCCTCCCCTGCCTCCTCGTTCTCCAGCTCAACACTAGACTTCCAGGTTCCTTAAGAGATCATTTTAGCTATTTACAGATGAGAAACACTAGGTCTTAAAGGGGTAAGGACTCAGCCTCCCAGGAGTCTTTAGTTTCTAGAAAAGATAATCATCTAATTGCTTAGCACTTCAAGAAGCCACCACTCCTCTATCCATGCAAAAGATTTCCCCTAACTGTTCCCATGCCCAAGGGCACAACATATGGGGCAAGGACTAGAGATGCTACACTTACTGCCAGAGAGGTTTGGATCCTTTTGGGAATCCATAAAGGTCAATCTTGGCCTCCAGCCTATCACTCTGGGGAGAGGAAATGCACACTACTCCACCAATAGGAGTCCTCAGAAGGCCCAGGCCTCATTGTTCTCTAAAGGAAAGGTCATCAGGTTCTGTCCAACTGGCATTCCAGGGACAATGTTTGTGGAGCCTATCCAGTGACCTGTAGTAAACAACATCTACTGCTTCTACCAAAGACTGAGTGAGGCACCCAGAGAGTTGTCTGCCCAGTACCTTACAGTGAATCCATAGAGCAGCCCCAGGACAGGATCAAGGAGCTAACTGTGTGGTTGGTGATTAAGGAAACACCACTGGGTACCTTCCCCAGTGCCCACTGGGACAGAGCACATAGAGCATTGGGCATGTCTGTCCTCAACAAATCTTGGACCAAGCTGTCAGAAGAAAACTAGCTCAAGCGAACCAAGTGGTCAGTGCCTCTTTGACTCCTATAATCTCTTATTTCTGCTTTCTTTCCTTCCCTCAACAGGTGCTGGCAAGTGTTCTTGGGCCCTGTGGGAGCTCTCCTCTATCTGGTCCTGCATCCCTTTCCTGGCTAACTTTCCTTCCTTTATCCTGCATACTCCATTCCCTTCTGGCCAGGCCATCAAACACCCCCTACACACACACACACACACACACACACACACACACACACACACACACACTAATCACTTTGGGTTTTTGCTGATGGGGCTTTCTCCCTCTGAGTGCTGCTCTTGTTTTACAGATGGGTACTACCCACCCCTTTCTCTCTCTCTCTCTCTCTCTCTCTCTCTCTCTCTCTCTCTCTCTCTCTCTCTCTCTCACACACACACAT
>JADRCD010220594.1:16699-33921 GCA_019843815.1 Montemys delectorum | reverse complement strand
ATGCCTCCCAAGGAGATGCCAGTGTTTGGGATGAATTATGGTTCATACAATTTAATAGCATGAAACATAAAATAATAAAACAGAAAGCGAGAACTAACCCAGATATCCTTAAACTACTATATTCCCTGGATGTGGTTGCCTTGGCAACCACACCTGGGAGGTTCCTAAGTGAGCAGGAACACCTCAAGGACCCCGCCCTAACCTCCCACAGAAAGCACAACTGAGGGATTTCTCCTGCACCCTTTAATTGCAACAGAGACAGACTGCACCATTCCACTCTGTGACATTACTGAACTGGACACATTATAGACTGATGCCTGAAAAGGGGGGGGCAGTTTGACTTCAAAGATCTGCACAAAGGGACATGTAGGGTTGGGTATGCTTGTCAAGATCCAGGGCCCTGGGGGCTGGTGAGATGGCTCATCGGTTAAGAGCACCAACAGCTCTTCCGAAGGTCCTGAGTTAAATCCCAGCAACCACATGGTGGCTCATGACCATCTGTAATGAGATCTGATGACCTCTTGGATTTTTTGTTGTTGTTGTGTTGTTGTTTAGATTTTTCGAGACAGGGTTTCTCTGTGTAGCCCTGGCTGTCCTGGAACTCACTCTGTAGACCAGGCTGGCCTCAAACTCAGAGATCTGCCTGCTTTTGCACCCTAAGTGCTGGAGTTAGTCATGCATCACCACTGCCCAGCTTGAAGTATCTTCTTTTCCTAGTTCCTTCCAGAAAATTTTTGTGATTGGGGTGTTGAACTTGATTAAAGGCCTTTTTTTTTTTTTTTTTTTTTTTTTTTTTGGTTTTTCGAGACAGGGTTTCTCTGTATAGCTCTGGCTGTCCTGGAACTTATTCTGTAGACCAGGCTGGCCTCGAACTCAGAAAACCGCCTGCCTCTGCCTCCCAAGTGCTGGGATTAAAGGCGTGCGCCACCATTGCCCAGCTTAAAGGCCTTTTCTGAATCCATGAAAGGGTTCCAGGTAGCCCAGGTAGCCTAGGGTAGACCCTGCCTCCCAAGAGCTTGGATTAAAGATGTATACCATAATGTCTGCTTTTCTACCTCCCCCCACCCTTATTTTTTGAGATACATTTTCTGTACCCGAGACAGGTATCAAACTTGCTGAATATCCAAGGATGACCTTGAACTTCTGATCTCCTCCACACTTCTACCTCCCAACTGGTGGAAAAGTGGACCTTTGGCATCATACTTGGTTGATGAGCCCCTGGCTTTGTGCATGCTAGGCAAGTTTTCTACTACAAACTGAGCTACATTCCCAGAATCCCTGATCCAACCCTTTTTAAAAAATATATAGATAATTTTTTTTTGAGAGGTGATCTCATTACATAGCTCTGTTTGGCCAAGGTTGTGTTAAATGCTAGCAGTTCTCTTGTCTCTGCTCGCCTAGTGTAGGATTATAGGCATGCACCATCATGCCTGGTAGTTTAGGGGTTTTTTGAACAACTCATTTTGTATTTCATTTTTCTTAATGAGCTTGACAAATATGTGGATTCTGCTTGTTCTTTGCGCCTGCAGATGACCCCGCAAAGTGAGACCACTTGATCCACGAGATATCATATCAGTCTCTCTCTCCTTCCCCAACACACAACAGTAACCACTGAGACTGCCAGGATTGATGGCTACAGTGTAACTGTGGTAACTTTGGTGTTCTTTTGGTTCTGGAGTGTAGCAAGAATGCCCCTCACTAGGTAGCAAACTGACACAGGGTGGGTCAAAAGCCCTCTATTTTAGGCAGTAATAGCATCTTAGTGAGTAGAAATGATGTTCTGGAGTTAAGACCACATACTGCTTTTCTGGACGACCTGAGTTCCTGGCACTCACATTGGGTGGCTCACAACAGTCTCTTAACTCTAGCTCCTGGGGATCTGGTGCCACCTTCTGACCTCTGTGGGCATTCACACACATGTGGCATACATTCATACAGACACAAGTATGAGTGCAAATGAAACAAAACAAGTCTTTTTTTTTTTTTTTTTTTTTTTTTTAAGACAGGGTTTCTTTGTATAGCCCTGGCTGTCCTGGAACTCACTCTGTAGACCAGGTTGGCCTCAGAACTCAGAAATCCACCAGCCTCTGCCTCCCAAGTGCTGGGACTAAAGGCCTGCTACCACAGCCTGGCAGTAAAACAAGTCTTAACATAATAATGAGACCAGAGAGATGGTTCCGTGGGTAAGAGCACTGGGACTAAATGCTCTCTCTCTCTCTCTCTCACTCTGTCAGCCCCCCCCCCCCCCCCCTCTGTCTCTCTCTCTTCCTCCCTCTTTTTTTAGTTTTT
This sequence comes from Montemys delectorum, assembly GCA_019843815.1. Taxonomy (NCBI): domain Eukaryota; kingdom Metazoa; phylum Chordata; class Mammalia; order Rodentia; family Muridae; genus Montemys; species Montemys delectorum. The sequence continues at coordinate 31,632 of JADRCD010220594.1, read as the reverse complement.
CGAGACAGGGTTTCTCTGTGTAGCCTTGGCTGTCCTGGAACTTACTCTGTAGACCAGGCTGGCCTCGAACTCAGAAATCCACCTGCCTCTTCCTCCCAAGTGCTGGGATTAAAGGCATGCGCCACCACCGCCCGGCTTTTTTTGTCTTTTGAGACAGGGTTTCTCTGTATAGCTCTGGCTGTCCTGGAACTCACTCTGTAGACCAGGCTGGCCTCGAACTCAGAAATCTCCTGCCTCTGCGTCCCAAGAGCTGGGATTAAAGGAGTTCGCCACCACTGCCCGGCTACAGACCGTCCTTTTCAATGCTTAAGCCAGAGCAACTTCTGTGGCCATACATAGTTTACAAAGAAAAGAATGGAATTTTTTGCTTGTCACCCACATTGTGAGTTTCCGGTGGCCAATGGCCAGGAAGAGATCTGTTTCATCTTGCTGCAACAGCTGCTCTCTATAGTACCATGAGAAAGAGCCTTCCGGTTTCACTCCCTCAACCCCTACCTCTCTGTGTTAAGTCACTCATTCCACCTGTCTATCAATTTCTTAATTATCTTCCAGATCTGCCCCTTTACCAGGGGACCGTCCTCTTTTGCCCGTGTCACTGTGTTTGTCTCCCTGTCAGCTGTCCTGCCTCCAGTTTGGCCAATGCTGTTTAGTTTCTCCATAACGTAATCCAAGTGATTGGTCTGTGGCTCAAATGGCCAGAGACAAACTCCACAATCTTAGTGTGGCTTTATAAGATCGTTCTCATCTGCCCACAGCCTCATTTTCAACCACATTCTGCTCTGCCTGGTTGGACTAGTTCCCCAAACGCACTCATGATATTTCTTCCCCTGGAAACCTTGCTTCTTCAGATCGCAGCTTCGATACTACTTTGTTCAGGAAGCCCTCCCTTAGCTCTTCCACCTCAGCAGGCTGATTTAAGAATCCTTAGTAACTAGGCAGAGGCACATGGGAGTTCAAGGGCAGCCTTGTCTGCAGAGTGTGTTCTTGGACAGCCTGATCTACATCCAAGAGTATGTTCTAGGACAGCCGGGGCTACACAGAGAGTGTGTTCAGGATAGCCAGGGCTACACAGAGAAACCTTGTTTTGAAAAAAACAGGGCTGGAGAGATGGCTCAGCAGCTAAGAATACTGACTGCTCTTCCAAAGGTCCTGAGTTCAAATCCCAGCAACCACATGGTGTCTCACAACCATCGGTGATGAGATCTGACGCCCTCTTCTGGTGCTGACTGAAGACAGCTACAGTGTACTTAGGTATAATAATAAATAAATCTTTGGGCCGGAGCAAGCAGAGTTCCTAAGTTCAATTCCCAGCAACCACATGAAGGCTCACAAGTTTTTTTAAAAAAGAAAAACAAAAACAAACAAAAATCCTTAGCAGGGGCTGGAGAGATGGTTAAACTGGGCACAACAACGGTTCACACTTGGAATCCCAGTTCATGAGAGGCTAAACCAAGGGAATCATGGGGGCCAGGCTGGGATACACAGGAACTTTCAGACCAGCCTGGGATGCAGAGTGACCCTATCTAAAAATAAACAAAAGGCAGTATGTTGAGTGTGGGGCAGCCAGGAAGTCATAGCCTGTGTGGTGCTTAAGAGCACAAGTGAGGGGAGGGAACCCTGACCCTCTAGCTGACATCACACGCGTAACTGCTGTTCTACATCTGTATAACTATGGAGTGGGTGTTGATGAAACTGGGACTCTAAGGGGAAAGCCATTGCAGGTAGCATCACTAGAAGTGATGAAGGCTTATGTTCCAGTTTCAGTCATCTTGAGTCAGTGGCTGACTTCTTTTCATCCCCCAGATTTTCTTGGGTGGCTCCAGCTTTGAGATAGGTCATTAGGAGCAAGGGGCATCAGAAGAAATAACATGAGCTGCCATGTGGGTACACCTCCGTGCCAGAAGAGGGCATCAGATCGCATTATAGATGGTTGCGAGTCACCATGCGGTTACTGGGAATTGAGCTCAGAACCTCTGGAAGAGCAGACTGTGCTAGTAACCGCTGAGCCGTCTCATCTCCCCAGAGGCCATGATAGGCTTTCTTGATAATGGATGTAAGAAGCTTCAGTTCACTGTGGGTGACGCCACACTGGGCCAGCGGGCTACGCCACACTGGGCCAGCGGTCCTCCAGGGTGTTATAAAAAAGCAAGCTGAGCAAAACAAGTGGCGTTCTTTTATGGCCTCTGCATCAGCTCCTGCCCAGTTTTTGCCCTGACTTCCCCTTCATTGATGAAGTGTGACCTTATAGTTGTAAAATGAAATTAACCCCTCAACCCCCACTCAAAGTTGGTTCTGATGTTTGCTAGGCATAGAAATTCTAACTAAGACACTAGTTCTTCTGAATATCGTAGATTCTAGATTGGTACCACGAAAATAACTAGGTGATAAATGTGATTAGAGCCAAAGTCATTTATTGACCTTTGGGTTTTTTTTTTTTCTTTAAAAATGTTTTTTTCGCCAGGCGGAGCACGCCTTTAATCCCACTTGGGAGCACTTGGGAGGCAGAGGTAGGCGGATTTCTGAGTTCGAGGCCGGCCTGACCTACAGAGTGAGTTCCAGGACAGCCAGGGCTACACAGAGAAACCTTGTCTCGAAAAACAAAACAAAAAAAAAAAGTTTTTTTCATTATTTATCATTTTATTCATTTATATTTCAAATATGCCCTTCCAAGTTACCCATCCACTAACCCTCACATGCTACCTCACTTTATTGATCTTTATTATGCACTAATTCTTTCTTTTTTTTTTTTTTCCGGAGAGACAGGGTTTCTCTATGTAGCCTTGGCTGTCCTGGAACTCACTCTGTAGACCAGGCTGGCCTCAAACTCAGAGATCTGCCTGCTTTTGCACCCTAAGTGCTGGAGTTAAAGTCATGTACCATCACTGCCCGGTATATTTCTTCTTTTTTTTTTTTAAGATTTATTTATTTTATGTATATGAGTACACACTGTAGCTGTACAGATAGTGTGAGCCTTTATCTGGTTGGGATTTGACGTTTAGGACCTCTGCTCACTCCAGTCAGCCTTCTTGCTCTAGCCCAAAGATTTATTTATTATTATGAATAAGTACACTGTAGCTATCTTCAGATGCACCAGAAGAGGGCGTCAGATCTCATTACAGGTGGTTGTAAGCCACCATGTGGTTGCTGGGATTTGAACTCAGGACCTTCGGAAGAGCAGTCAGTGCTCTTACCCTCTGAGCCATCTCTCCAGCCCACATATATTATTTGTATATTAACCTAACTGAGATGGCTATTTTCTTCCTCCCCTCCTCTTTATGATAGGGTTTCTCTGTGTAGCTCTGGCTGTCCTGGAACTCACTCTGTAGACCAGGCTGGCCTCCAACTCAAATCCGCCTGCCTCTGCCTCCCAAGGGCTGGGATTAAAGGCGTGCGCCACCACTGCCTGGCCTAGAGATATGGGTGTTTTTCTTCGTTGTGCAACCTGAGGTTCACAAAATTAGCTTTCTCTGAACTGTTTTGGATCCTGGAAGCAGGGACTTTGGAGATCTTTCTGAACTGATCCAAGATTGTTAAGGGAGTTCATGACTTTCTACTTGCTGACACTTTATTTCCTTTTTTCTTTTTTCTTTTTTTTTTTTTTTTTTTGTTTTGTTTTTTGTTTTTTCGAGACAGGGTTTCTCTGTGTAGCCTTAGCTGTCCTGGAACTCACTCTGTAGACCAGGCTGGCCTCGAACTCAGAAATCCACTTGCCTCTGCCTCCTGAGCGCTCTTATTAAAGGCGTGACCACCCTCTGATTAAAGGCATGCTTCACCACCACTGGGCCTCACCAGCCCTTTTGGATACTTTTAAAATGAAAGTTATGGCTCTACTCAGTGCTGCCACAAAGCCCTGGCTTGTCCTAGAGGAGATGCAGTGTTCATAATCAACCACTTGGTGGCATTGTGAACGTCGAGCACACTGATTACTCTATTAGAACCTATCAATTAATTAGAAGGGATTTCAGACCACGAAGTGTAAACTCTGTTTTTTTGTGTTTTGTTTCCTTTTGGGAGGGGGTTTCTTAGGATACATTCTTTCTCTGAAGACTCAGCAATTTTCCTGCTCCACCTACTTAAGAGATAGGATCGCTCACATGTGACTCCATACCTGGGCTTAACTCTTTGTTTTGTAGAGGAGACATGAGGTCTGGAGAAGTTATCCGCTCCACCTACTTTTGTGATTAGACCAATCCTACAAGACTCAGATTGTTCTCAGTTTAGTGTATCCACCCATCAATGCCCTCACCATCCACTCACGGTGCAAGTTTGTTAAAGTCACTGGCATCTTTGAAAGCCTCAGACTTCGTTCACAGAATAAAGGATTGGGCTGTATATTTGAGATGTCAAGTCACAAGGAGCTATCCTAATTTAAATTAATTAGGGTTATTTGTAATTTTTTTGTTTGTTTTTCGAGACAGGGTTTTCTCTGTGTCCTGGAACTCACTCTGTAGACCAGGCTGGCTTTGAACTCAGAAATCTGCCTGCCTCTGCCTCCCAAGTGCTGGGATTAAAGGCATGCGTCACCACCGCCCGGCTTGTAATTTTTTTAAAAGAATTATTTATTTATTTATTTATTTATTTATTATATGTAAGTATACTGTAGCTGTCTTCAGGGACCCCAGAAGAGGGCATCAGATCCCATTACAGATGGTTGTGAGACACTATGTGGTTGCTGGGAATTGAACTCAGGACCTCTGGAAAAGCAGTCAGTGCTCTTAACCCCTGAGCCATCTCTCCAGCCCTCAGTTATTTGTAATTTAAAATTCTGTTCTCAGCCCCGCTTCCGTAGCTCAGCAGATAGTTGTGAGCAGTAACTACTATACTACCCAGCAAAACGGCAGGCCATTTCTGGTACTGAGGGATTGTATCTGCATTGAATGGTATTTAAGGTGCTTCCAGCATTGTCCTGGGTATTCCTGGGCCTATGAGACTCGAGGTGGTGAGGGAGATTAAATGCACGAGGCATTCTATCTCTCAACCTGAGTACCTGAGTTTCTTTTTGATATAGGGTCTCTCCTGTATCTTAGGCTGACCTTGAATACACTCCATAGGCAAGCCTGACTCTAAGCTTTGGTCTTTGTTCCTTTGCCTCCCAAGTGCTGGAATTACAGATGTACACCAGCCCCTCTCTAGCTTCTCATTCCCACCAGCTTCCTCTAGCAGCACCCTTTCTACCCCTCAGGGTAAGGGAGTCCTCATCTGTGATTGTTTGGGTCGGTCCTTCTGATGTGTCCAGTGTCCTCACCCGCAGTTCCCAGCTGGAGCCCAGGGCTCCCGAGCTTGCTCAGTACACTAGCACTGATCCGTGCCTTCCCGTCTGCCCACATCCCCGTTGGTGCAGATGTTAGAGTTGGAGAGCTACAGGTTTGGAGAGCGACACCATCTCTCCTTTACTTGCATGAAGCGTAGCCCAGGTGGTGCTGACGGTGCTGTAGCTTCCATTAGTTAGTGCCAATCATCCGAACTTAAGGCAGTAGCATCTGGTAAGTGGCAGGTGGCCATCGGTTTAGCGAGCCAGTACCAATACGTCCTGTATTGAGAACAGAAGTGGACAACGTGGCACACTGTGAAGGGTCAGAACAGTGTACTGTCCTGAGAAATGGATTCAGTTACAGCTTGCATGTATATTCTATAATACCAGTCATGTTGTAACATGGGTTTCCTCCTCTAGAAGATAGCTTTCAAGAAGTAACCTGAGTTTGAGCCCCAGAACAGTGTTGAGGTAGAAGGACGGAACTGGTCCTTCTGGTCCTCAAAGGTGCACCATGCCGTTGCCACGAACCCCCCATCACATATACTCATGCACACACAAGTAATAGTAATGATTTCTTTTTTTAAAAGCCCACCTTGGGGGCTGGAGAGATGGCTCAGCGGTTAAGAGCACTGGCTGCTCTTCTAGAAATCCTGAGTTCAATTCCCAGCAACCACATGGTCCCTCACAACCATCTGTAATGGGATCTGATGCCCCCTTCTGGTGTGTCTGAAGACAGCTACAGTGCACTCATACATAAAATAAACAAATCTAAAAAAATAAAATAAAAACCCACCATGGTGAGGTCTGGGAGCCATATAAATATACATATAAATACTATGTACATCTAATGGCCTAAGTTTGATCCCTAGAACCCACACAAAAAGCCAGATGTGGTAGTGTACACATTTGTCACACTCCTACTGTGGGATGGAAGCCAGAGACAGGAGAGTGAGCAGGAAGCTAGGAGGTTCAATTCTCCTTAGAACAAGCTAGAAGAAAAGGACAGATTCCCTGAAGGTTGTTCTCTGACTTCTACTCCCCTCCCCCACGAAATACATACAGAATTAATTTTAATATATACACAGTTTTCTCCTGGGTCAAATTAGGGGACTAGCAGAGAGGGTCTCAAACCTAGATTTACTCTTAAGAGGCCTTGCAACCAGAACTCTCTTTTTTTTTCTCTCAAAGATAGAGTTTCCCTGTGCAGCCTTGACTGGCCTGTAACTCACTATATAGACCAGGCTGGACTTGAACTCAGAGATCCACCTGCCTCTGCCTCCTCAGTTCTGGGATTAAAGGTAGTGCCACTACCCTGGCAATAACCAGAACTCGTAAAAGAGAGAGCATCTAATTTATTATCTCAAAACTAAAATTTTTTTCTTCTTCACAACAAGGTTTCTCTGTGTAGCCCTGGCTCTCCCAGAATTTGCTTTGTAGACCAGGCTGGCCTCAAATTTGAATGGGGAAAAATGTGTGTGTGTGTGTGTGTGTGTGTGTGTGTGTATTATGCTATATATGTGACCAAGCTTGAGGGTCCAGTGAATACCAGCCAGAAAATAAGCAAGTGACTGTGGATATTATTTCTTCTAGGTCATCCCTTGCCAGCAAACAATCATTCTGATTGCAGATATATACTATCATAGAAATACAATCCACCCCTCCCTCTTGTCATTTCTGCAACCTTGTCACCTGGAACAATTCCCTATTAAAATAATGTGGAGGGCTGGAGAGATGGTTCAGAGGTTAAGAGCACTGACTGCTCTTCCAGAGGTCCTGCGTTCAATTCCCAGCAACCACATGGTGGCTCCCAGCCATCTTTAATGGTATCCGACGCCCTCTTCTAACATGCAGGTGTAAAGGAAGATGGCACTTGTAGATATAAATGTTTTTTTTTTAAATAATGATGACTACTAATAGACTAGAAATATCTAAGTTTTCATGCTAAATTCTACCATTTGTTAGCTGCCTGATTGGGGGAGTGTTGTTTAATCCACTGGAAACACTTACCTCTTGAGAAAGATGTAAGATAAATATTAGCTACTTTGTAGCTTTATTGACCTAGTCACCCTAAGGAAGACTGTAGACCTAAAGCTAGGGCCGGTGGATACATGATGTCAAGGCCTTCTTCAAGTCGTCTTAATGTCTGTGGGTTTTTTTTGTTTTTTTGAAACAGAGTTTCATGTTGTAGCCCCAGCTGGGCTGGAACTCACTCCTAGTCTCAGTTAATACAGGACCACTCACCTCTACCTTCCACATACTGAGATTTTAAGTTTGTGCCACTACAAGCAACTGAGTATTCTCTATCTCTGGGTCTCTCTCCCCTCCCCCACCCAGCCCCCACACAACTAAGCAGGAAAGGTCAGGAGGCGTGCCCCACAACCTTTCTAGAAGATGAAGACTGACCTGAATTCACAAGGGTGGCATCTTCTGCAAACAGAAAGAAATCAGTTTGGACTAATTCACACAAGTGATTCGAACAGAAATGAGCAAAGACAAGACACTGATGGGAAGAGAAACTTAGGCCCAGCACTTTTACATGCTAAATGTTTGTACCTAGTCCTGAGTACTTCCTGGCTTTTTTTTTTTTTTTTCCCGTTTTTCGAGACAGGGTTTCTCTGTGTAGCCCTGGCTGTCCTGGAACTCACTCTGTAGACCAGGCTGGCCTCGAACTCAGAAATCCGCCTGCCTCTGCCTCCCAAGTGCTAGGACTAAAGGCGTGGCCCACCACAGCCTGCTTAAATATTTTTTTAAGATATATTTATTTTATTTATATGAGTATACTGTAGCTGTCTTCAGACACACCAGAAGAGGGCATCAGATCCCATTACAGATGGTTGTGAGCCACCATGTGGTTGCTGGGATTTGAACTCAGGACCTCTGGAAGAGCAGTCAGTGCTCTTAACCACTGTGCCATCTCTCCAGCCCTCCTGCCTGGTTTCAATCCTTGTTTTCTGATCAGCTGGGTGAACCTGGGCTAGCATCTTTTTAACCACTTTTTGCTTTGTTTCCTCTTTTTTAAAACATTTGTAAATGTTTTAAAACAATTGTATCTATCAAAGAGAGCATGCCCAATACAGTGAAAATAAGAGGGTTATTTCTTGGACATTGGCATACTGTTTAGCTACCGCTCTAAGTTACATTTATTTTCTCTGAAGGTGATGGCAATGCTTTTAAGTCGAAGCCCCTGGTCTCTCTACCTTTAAGTTATCATTAGTGCCACCTTTGTCACCTTAGAAAAATCCCTTAGAGAGAAGAGTGTCTCCCTCTGAATTGGAGCCTGAAAGTCAGAACAGCAGTTATTCGACTAGTATCAGATAGACCTTGTCTGCCATCAATCTGGGTTCCTACAGCTCCCAGGTCACTCAACATAGGACCTTTTCCTTCCAGCGCCTGAAGATCCGAGTATGGAACGTGTTGCTTCAGCAGCCCCCTAGAGCAGGAAGGAGCAGGCTGAGGCTTTGCTCTGGGAGGACTCGGGGTCTTAGCCTTAGGTGTCCCCTAATTTACAGCATCAGGGCCAATTTTGATGAGCCCTCAGCTCTTAGAGGGGCTGTACTGGACCTGGGAGAACATGTGGAATTGGGACTCAGAAAAGGTGTAGTGGGATGGGAGGTGCGTCCAGGTAACTAATGGTAACCGGGCGGGGCAAGCCCACGCCGCAGGGCCGCCGCGACGCGGAAAAACTACGACTCCCATGATACTCCAGAGCTGAGCCCCGCTTTCCCGCCCTCCCACTGGCTGCCGTTCCCGCGAGCGGTGAAGCCGATTGGCCCCGGCGGAGCGGGGGTCTCCCCCGCTAGCAGGTTAGTGGGCGCCACCGGCAGCAGACGTTGACCGGGCGCGCGATGGTGGGGCTGGGAGGACTCGAGCCCGCGCTCACTATTCAGGAAACTGCCGGGCGCCATCGCCGTAGCGTAGCCGCGGACCGTGCGGCGCGGGGCCGGCGCGGAGACTGCGTGGCGCAGGCGCAGTGCGGGACTTCGCCTGGGTCCCCAGACAGCTGGAGGAGATAAACAGAGGAGGAGGGAGGGGAGTGCGTGTGTGAGAGCGCGCGAGGGAGTGTGAGTGTGTGTGAGCGCGGGTGTGAGGCGGTGCGCAGGGGCGGGCGGAGGCGCTGTCCGGCCCCGGCCAGGCGCCGGGCGGGGAGCATGGGAAGAGGCTAAAGCTGCCCGGGTCCCCAGCCCCCTTCCCGGGATCCGCACCCCTGCTCCCGGGAGAGGGGCCGGGCCCCCCGGACCGACATGGGCTCCTGAAGTTGCTCCTCTGCTGGTCCTGGGAAGAGACCTGACAGGTACGGATCGCCGCCGTCCCATCCCCGCCGCAGACGCCGAGTCCCGGACCAGCTCGGACAGCCCGAGCTCCCGGGCCACCCGTTCTGGGCCGGCTCCCTGCTGGGGGCCTGAGCTCGACCGCCTCGGGACTCCCGGGGTGTCCCGGGAAGGGGTCAGGCCTCGGCGGTGAGGAAGGGCAGAAAGGGCCGGGGAAGGGAGGCTAAGCAGACGACTGGCTGGGAGATCGGGGCGGGGGGAATGCAGTAGGAGTCCCGCAGGCTCCACCGGGGCAGAGGTAGAAGTCCTCCTATCTATCACGGGACTTTTATTTACTTATTTATTTTTTGCGGAGTTTTTGACATCTGATCTGGCGCTGACCGCACTCAGGAAGAAAGGGGCAGGTGGAAGTTTCAAGAGGTCAGTGACCTGATCTGCTCTTTCCGTGTCTCTGCCTCTCTCGCTCTCTGTTTCTGTCTCCCCCAAGCCCCTTTTCTTACTCTCCTCCTCCTTCCTCTGTGTGTGTGTGTGTGTGTGTGTGTGTGTGTGTGTGTGTGTGTGTTTTCAGGCTTCTGGCAGCCGCAGATGCCTTCAGTGGCTCATCCTGGCACCAAACTGAACTTTGCCAAGGTGTTTGCATCATCCACTGTAGCGCTAAGTACAAAGGGTCCTTGTCTAGGAGTGGGCTATTAGTACCCACTTCAAAGAGTAAATAAGAATCGTAGAGATAAACTGCAAACCAGCAGGATCTCTTTAGTGGAGTGTCCCATTCCCCACCCGACCCCCAAGCCGAGTGGTTGGAGTTTCTTGGCGACTTATGGTTTGCTCTCCACTGCAGGTGCATTACCAGGACTAATAAAATAAAAAACAGGTATGAGGGTTTACATGCGATTTATCTTAGCAGCTGAATGTGACTAATTTCTTGGGAAGGTTTCTGGTTTTCTTAAAACTCTGGAGGTAATGTGTTGGTGGAGCAACTTGAAAGTTTTGTTCTCAAGTTTGAGTTTAGAAGCTGAGTACCATGACTGTAGCTTTTCCTTCCAAGGATGGGGTGGATGATCGGGATAAAGTGTCAGATAAGCATTCTTTCCATGTGTGGGTTTTAAAATAAAGTCTCATGTAGCCCAGGCAGGCCTTGAAATCATCATGTAGTTCAGGCTGGCTTTTAAACTCTATTTTCCTGCCTCCAAGTCCCAAGTATAGGGATTAAATGGTATAATGTCATTACCCTTGGCCCAAATGTTCCTTTTTGTTTTGCTTTTTGGAGACAGGATTTCTCTATGTAGCCCTGGCTGTCCTTGCATTCACTCTGTAGACCAGGCTGGCCTCAAACTTTGAGATCTACCTGCCTCTGCCTCCTGAGTGCTAGGATTAAAAGTGTGTGACACTATACCTGGCTCCTGGTGTTCCATTTTAAACAAAGTCTACCGGATCTCTTGTGAGTTTGAGTCTAGCCTGGTCTACCTAGTGAGACCCAGCCTCAAGACCCAAGTATAAATAAATAAGTAAAGTCTGGATCAGTTTTGAGAAGAAAATCGATCTGAGGCATCTTCTGAGGCAGTGAGCGGTGTCACATCTTCTCTGCCTAGGGCACAGGTGTGCTTACTGTCACCACTTCAGTTGTGAGTGGGCAGGCTCTGCTCATACAGGGAGTGAACACCCCTCAACTATTTCTGGTTTGAATTCTGTATTTTTTTTTTTTTCCTTTAAGAATTAGAATTTGCGTTGGGCGGTGGTGGCACACGCCTTTAATCCCAGCACTTGGGAGGCAGAGGCAGGTGGATTTTTGAGTTCGAGGCCAGCCTGGTCTACAGAGTGAGTACCAGGACAGCCAGGGCTACCCAGAGAAACCCTGTCTCAAAAAACCAAAAAAAAAAAAAAAAAAAGAATTAGAATTTGCTGTTGAGTATAGTACCCAAGTTTTTGTTTTTTGTTTTGTTTTGCCTGCATGTATGTATATCTGTATACCACATGTGTGTGGTGCCTATGGAATCCAAAATAAGGTGACAGGTTTCCTGGAACTGAAGCTGCAGATAGCTGTGAGCTGCCATGTGGTGCTGGGAATTGACCCCTGTTCTCTGCAAGAGCTGCCAGTGCTTTCCATCACTGAACCATTTATCCAGCACCCCCCACCCCCCCAAATCTCCTAAGACAGACCAGGGAGTAATTAGCAGAGTTAAATCCAAGGCTGACAGTTGATCATTGTTAAATTGTATTGACAGTTGACATTGTTAAATTGTATTTCCTTTTTCTCCATTTGAGACAAGGTCTTGCAGTACAGTTGAGGCTTGTCTGGAACTCAAGGCAGATCCTCCTGCCTCAGTCTCCTGAGTGCTGGGATTTCAGGTGTGAGTCAGCATGTCTGGCATAAATAGTTGGGGTTCTTTTCTTTTAGTCTATTAAATAATTTTTAAAATTATTTGTATTTTGTATGTGTTAGTGGTTTGCCTACATGTATGTTGGTGTGAAGGCACTGGGATCCTGGAGTTGCAGACAGTTGTGAGCTGCCATGTGGGTGCTGGGACTTTAACTCAGATCCTCTGGAAGAGCAGCCACCTCTCCAATGTCGATTTTAAGCATGAACATTAAGAGAAGGAAAGAGGTGCTTGGGAGAAACATGCCTCAGCATGGCTGTAGGCTTCTCTGAGAAAGTCGCTTCTCTTCTGTTCTTGTACATCTCGGTTTGGTTTTGGCCGCACTGAGGATTAAACCCATTAAAGCACCTTGAACATGCTAGGTAAGAGCTCTACACCACAGAGCTATATCACCACTTTCTTGTTTTTGGACTTCAGCTTTTTTACATTTAAAAGTGAAACCTATTACTCTGTGCGAGAGCGCGTGCACGCCTATATGCCGGTACTGGCACACACAGCACTGCTTATGTGCATCAGTGAAGTCAAGTGAGACAGTTCTGTCCTTCACCGAGGGCTTGGGGTTGAGCTTGGCTTCTTAGGCTTGAGCAAGTACTTTTGTTCACTGAGCCACATGGTGAGATAGGCTTTCCATAAGTTGCCCATGCTTGACTTCACAGTCCATGCAGACCTTGAACCTGTGGTCTCCTAGCCTCAGTTTCGTGAGCAACACTGAAGTTAGAGGCCTGCTTCTTCGCCTCAGCAGAGTTACTGTATTTCATTGGTACACTGGAGACAGCCTTTTCTGTCATAGTTTGGATTAAACTGCTGGTAAGCATGGATTCTTTTGTCTTTTCCGTCTCTTTGGAGCCCTTGCTTTCAAGTCCTGTCTTTTAAAGGGAGCACTGCCTTGGACAGGCTTTGGCAGAATAGTTGAACAGCAGCCTATATTTCTGCTTGGGACTTCTTTCCTGGAAGTCATAGAAGGGAAGAGAGAATTAATGACATAATGCTCACGAGGACAATGTTAAAAACCATTGGCCAACTTTTGGAGTTGTCACAAATGGCTTCTTCTTTTCTTTTAAAGAGGAAAGCTTTATTTTGGCTGCCAGATCCAGGGTGTCAGTCCATGGCTGCTTGGCTCCCTGGTGACAAGAATAAGTGACAAGAGGCAAACAGGAAAAGAAGGTACCGGGACCAGGCATAACCTGCAAAGGCCTGTGTGCCTCCAGTGAGCTCTCCAGTTATGCCCCACCTTCCAAAGTTCTTTAACCTCCCAAAATAGTGCCAGCAGCTAGGGAGGAGGCATTTGATGTGAGCCTGAGGAGGCCAGCCTCAAACTCATGGACATCTGCCTGCCTCTGCCTCCTGAGTGCTGGGATTAAAGGCGTATGCCCCCAGTGCCCGGCTAGGGGTGGTGTGGTGTGGTGGGGTGGAGTGGCTATAATATTCTACCCACACAGGTTCATGGCCATTTCGAAATGCAAAGTACATTTGATCCATCTTGAATTCTCCAAATTCTCAACATGGATCAAAAGTCTAAATTTGGACCAGTGAGATGGTTGGCTGGTAGAGGTACTTGCCTTGCAAGCCTGACCTCTGACCTCAGTCCTCAGGTCTCAGAGCAGAAGTTCGAGAAGTTGCCCTCTGACATACACATACACCCAATAACAAATGCTCCCACTCACATACACATACACCCAATAACAAAATAAGACTTAGCTTTTTCTGAAGTTCCAAGGCTCTTCTGAACCTCAAGGTAGACTTTTAAGGCTGAGCTCTTACAGATGGAAGGGTAGAGCAACCATATCGACACACTGAGAATCCTCTGTGGGGTGTTTTCATACCCGTGGGCTTCAGGACATCGGAGGAACAACTCAAGAGACATTTTTCAAGACAGTTACACTAGAGCCCATGCTGTGCTGGGACTCACGGTGTAGCTCATGGCCATAGAATTCATGGCCATCTTCCTGTCTTAGTTTCTTCAAGTGCCAGAATTACAGACATACACTGCCACTCCCAGCAGTGACTGTTCATTAGTTAATACTTTTCTCTCTTTTAAACTGTGTGCTATATGTACAGTTCTGAATTTGAGACAGCCCTGGATAAGTGTAATATAGTGATACTTGGTTCTCCTTTGGGCCAGTGGTTTAATGCCTTGTCCTGTCTCTTCTTCCATTCTTACCTTTACAGAGTCTCCATTACATCTCTGGGCTGCTGGTGTAGATGGCTAGACCCACAGAACTAGTGAACTGTGCTTTCTTCTTAGCTGTTGTGTCTTAAGAGAATCGCCACCAGAACCTTGTACCTTATTGTTAAGTGTAATTCTGATTAACCTACTATGACAGATACACTTTAGTTGGGTATATCATAAAAATGGCTGACATATTGATGGGCTTGGTTTAATTAATATTCCTTTTTTATCTCCCTTAGCCTTTGGGTCTATCTTGTGAGGTGAAAATCGTTCTTCCTTATTATGCACTTGAAGTCACAATTTGGGCGATGTAAGAAACTTACTGAAGCAGGGTAGGGGTGGTGTATGCCTTAATCCCAGCACTCAGGAAACAGAGGCCAGCCTGGTCTACAGAGTGAGTTTTAGAACAGCCAGGGCTACCCAGAGACACCCTGTCAGGAAGAAAAGAAAGAAACAAAGAAAGAAAAAGAAAGGGGGTGGGGAGGAAAGAGAAGGAAGGAAGAAAGGAAAAGAAAGAAACTCCCTTAAATTAACACACAGCTACTGCTTTGGGATACTCCGCTTCCTCTGTAACTGTGCTTTAGGAGCACAAGCTGCAAAGAATAAGCCGGGTGGCAGTGGGCTGAGGATGGGGAAAGTGATGCTTGTCCTGAAGGATGGTTATGTGAAGAGGGAACCGGACTTTCTCAGGATTCTAGAAGATTGCACAAGGATTAAAGGACAGAAATCTTTTAGTTTTTTGAGACAGGGTTTCTCTGTGTAGCCCTGGCTGTCCTGGAACTCACTCTGTAGACCAGGCTGGCCTCGAACTCAGAAATCCGCCTGCCTCTGCCTCCCAAGTGCTGGGACCTGGGTAAAGTTGTTGG
>JADRCD010220594.1:0-16599 GCA_019843815.1 Montemys delectorum | reverse complement strand
TTTTTGTTTTTGTTTTTGTTTTTTTGTTTTGTTTTTTTTTTTTTTTTCAGAAATCTCTGGAGAGTTGGTTGCTTTTGGTTTGATAAAAAATTTGGCTCTTTTGGGGCAGGGTCAAAGTCTCACTCCACCTTGGCTGGCTATGATCCCATTTAACCTCCATGTACTCAGATTCACCTGCCACTGCTTTCACAATGCTGGGATTAAAGGCAAGAGCCACCCCTCAAGCATGTGGATAGAGGGTTAAAACTTTAGGTAATCGAACTAACCAATCTTTTGGTGACTTAAACTGTTATCCTGTGAAAATCTCCCAACTGCTTTCTCTTTGATTCATAAAAAGGTGACATGTATTGATTTTCTGCTTTATCCTGGACCCTTGCCAGGCACTTTGTCTGAAACACCTCACTTAATCCTATCAGTACCCTGTCCCTCACAAGGCTGACATGATCTTATTCCCACCTGAAGAAGCAGACTCCACAAAGTCAACAAATATGCAGGGGTTACACAGCCAGGAATGGCCATCCAGCCACGTTTGCCTCTTAGTAGTTATGTCCGTAGGTCACAGCTCCTCTGTGAGCTACAGACTCGTCTCCTAACCCAGAGAGCAAGCTTGTGAGGGTGCCTGCTCTTGAATGGACTGATGAGGACCAAGTCAGTATAGGCGTTTCCTGGGAGCCAGGCTAGGACTTGCAGTACAGTTGAGGAAGCCAGGCTTCCTTAGGGTGAGTTGAGGCCTGAATAGGGGAACCCCGGAAGCCCTGGGCTAATTCTTTGTACTATTAGTAATAACTTCCTGGCATTACTGAGCTTCACCTAAAACCTTGAAACCTGAGTATGGGGAGGAGGTAGCCAGCAGGCCAAAGTGTAAGAGGGTCTGGTCTCAAGGAAAGTTGTCAGCCAGGCAGGCCTGGTGATACAGGCCTCCTGTTCCAGCTGCATGGGATGCTGGAAAATTTAAATCATCTAGGACGATTGAAAATTTAAGGCCTGCTTAGTCTCCAGAGTGAGTTCAAAGACAGCCTCTCTCGGCAACCTGGAGTTTTCAAAACTGGTGGGGATGGAGGTCAGTAGTAGAGCTTCTGAGGAGGTCTGGCCAGCTAGGTACTGCTTAAGGAGGGGAGGATAGAAATGCCCCGACATTCTTAAGTGAGGGTCAGGGTTCACTGTTTACATTTTTATAGTAAGTACCTTCTTTTAGGATAAACAAGCTCACAACTGCAGAGCTGGGTGCCCAGAGTAATGACCCTTAATCCTCCCTGGAGCCCTCAGGGAGGGATTAACCCCATTTGCTTGGAGTGGGGGTAGGGTTGCAGAGTAGGACCTTGCCCAGGGTGTTACCCAGTGACTCTCAGGCAGTGTTAGGACCAGAACCTAGTAAACTTTTATTTACAATCCCAGGTTCTATTTTCTTTTCTTTTTTTCTTTTTCCTTTTTTGTTTTCTTATTTTCTTTTTTAGTTTGTTTTTTTCTTTTTTTTGTTAAAGATTTATTTATTTACTTTATGTATCTGAATACAAATACACTGTCACTCTCTTGAGACACACCAGAAGAGGGCATCAGACTCCATTACAGATGGTTGTGAGCCACCATGTGGTTGCTGGGAATTGAACTCGGGACCACTGGAAGAGCAGTTGGTACTCTTAACCACTAAGCCATCTCTCCAGCCCCCAGGTTCTATTTTCAAGCAGAATAAAACTGCTTATTCTTGAGTGGTAGCAGTTTGTTTAGGAAGCTCCTTCAGCTCCTTGGGTCCTGGGGGCTCTGCTGGCTTCCGCTTCTGTCACTTCTGTATGTGACCGAAGTGGCTTCTGTAAAGGAAGGACTTCTAATGCCAGCACCTTCCTTTCCCTTGGCCTTTCAGGAGACCTGAGTTAGAGGGTGGAGCTTTAGGGCCTTCCCTGCAGGAGGTAGGAAACTGTGGCCGGATTTGGAAAGGTACAAATTAAAGATCAGTGGGGGGCGTGCGCCTTTAATCCCCATACTTGGGAGGCAGAGGCAGGTGGATTTCTGAGTTCGAGGCCAGCTTGGTCTACAGAGTGAGTTCCAAGACTGCTAGGGCTACACAGAGAAACCTTGTCTTGAAAAACCTAAATCAATCAATCAATCAATCAATCCAAGGCAGAGTTTGCTCATAAATCATGAGCGAGGACGGTGGTATGGGAACATGCTTCCTTTTGTCTGTTTGTTCTCTTCTGTTGCATTAACAGAAGGCAGACTGGCTAACTATGGAGAGCAATGCTCTGAAAACTCAGGAAAAATGTTCACACAGCCCAAATGTCATTAGAAATCTCATTCAGGCAGAGGAGGTGTCAAGGTGAAGTGAAGCATTTCTTGGGATGGACTTCCACAGAAAAAACTTGTATCAGACTCCTATGGGATCCTGTGAGCCAGGAGACTCAGAGGTGTCTCTGAGATACTCTGTGCTGATTGGATGAGTGTACAGCCCCACTTCTCTCTAAAACTGTCCATGACCATGAAGTTGAGTGCATTCTGACCCTCTCCCCCTTCATTTGAGACAGGGACTTTCTATTCTATATAACCCCAGTGCCCTCAGTTTTCATCTTTCTACCTCCACGACCTACATGTCGAGTCTATGAGCCTACACTGCACTGGCATGAGCCTGTGCTGCTGCCAGATTTTTGTTTGTTTGTTTGTTTGTTTGTTTTCAGTTTTTTGGAGGCAGCATTTCACTAGGTAGCCACTGCCAGCATCAAACTCATGATCCTCCTGCCTCAGCTTTTCTGAGCGCTGAAAGATCAAGCATGGGCTGATACTTCAGCCTGAAGTAGCACTCCTTTTATTTTGTTTTTATTTATTTATTTATTTTGGTTTTTTGAGACAGGGTTTCTCTGTGTAGCCCTGGCTGTCCTGGAGCTTGCTTTGTAGACCAGGCTGGCTTCAAACTCAGAGATTGCCCTGTCTCAACCTTGAGTGCCAGGATTAAAGGCGTGCGCAAGGCACCACTACCTGTATAAATTTGTAAGACTAGCAAGGCCGATGTTGGTACTGGGGTTGAACCAGAGTGCCACACAATGTTAAACAGATTCTTCATTGGTAAGCCACAACCCCAGCCATGGTAATTTTGCTTCCTTGATTTTAGCTCTGAAGAATGGTAAGAGATAAAATTTGTTTTAGGCAACTGTTTGGACATGGTCTGATTAAAGATCATAGCAATAGTTGTTTTGTGACCAGTAGCCTGAGGTCTGGTGTGAGACCAGGTTGGCTCCCCACTTAATAACTTCATGGTTGCAATAAATTAACTTTCCTGTATCTTGGATCCTGCATTTGGGATAAGATTAACTCCTGTCTCATGGTGTTCATGCTCTAGGGGTCTGCTGCAATGTGTGCGAGTAAACTACTTAGAATGCTGAGCAAGTATCAGTCAGCAGCTCAGTTTCAAGCCTTTACTCCTGTGCTCTCCCGTCACTGGCTGCCCTACACAGGAGCATAGGACCTAGTTAGGAAACCGAGGCTTAGAAGTGCCATACAGGAAGTAGATACATGCAGTGTTACCCTTTCCCTGTAGGATTGCTCTAGCAGAGCTACCGCTGCAAGCAGGAGAGAAGGAACATACGTTTGCACAATGCAGAATGTTGAAAGGAGTCAGTTGTTACTTGAGCTGAAGGTTCCTCTATGTTGTGGGAGTCGCATGTCCAAGGACCTGCGAGGACATGTTGTGATTGAGCTTCCAGCTTTCTATTGCAGCTTAAGAGCAGGTGTGTGTGTGTGTGTGTGTGTGTGTGTGTGTGTGTACATGTGTGGAAGTTAATCCTGTCCTTTGACCTTGTAGATGCCAGAAATGGAACTCAAGTTGTTGTAAAAGGTGGCAAGTACCCTTACCCATTGAGCCATCTTGCTAGCCCCTTTCTTGTTTTTGTTTCTGAGATGGCTTGAATGAGAATGGACCCAGTAGGTTAATATATTTGAATGCTTGGTCCCCAGTTGGTGGAACTGTTTGGAAATGATAAGGAAGTATGAAGGGGCTGGGTTACTGGGGTGGGCTTTGAGCTCTCTCACTTTGTACTTGTGGATCAAGATGTAAACTCTCAGCTACTGCTCTGCACCATGCCTGCCTGCCTGCTACCGTAATGATGTAGCTCATGTAGCCCAGGCTAGCTTCTAGCTGACTCTGTTACTGAGGCTGGCCTGATCTCTGTCTTCCTCCCAGATACTGGTATTGTAGGTGTGCACCACCACTCCCAGTTTGTACCTCTCCTTCTATGGATGGAACAAGAGTCCCACAGAGTGCCGTGTCTGACTGAGTTCATGTCCAAAGTGTAGGATCCCAGCCCAGCACCACAAAATATGCTCAAGTCTTCCTTAAGTGGGATGATAATATATGGAATAGCTGTGTGCCTTCCTCATGGAATTGTTGTGAAGCACATTAAAAGCCTGAACAAAGGCATTCTCTGTGTACTGTATCACACGTACACAGGAAGCCACACAGTTAACTCAGCAGTAGGGATGGGCATCTGCTCAGTTCACAGTCAAACTTGGAACATTAGGAGATGAATCAGGTGAAGGGCTGGCCTTGAAGGGACAGAATCTGCAAAGTTCACGTAGGAGACAGGAATGGTTAAGGACCAGCTTTTTGGTTGAGTTGTGAGTTTGAAGTAGAAAGGCCAAGAGTTTGAGAATGCCAGAAATGCACTAATATAAAAGTTACAGCTCAGCATTTTTTTTTTTTGCCTATTAGTTTCTTTTTTAATTTTAATTATGTATATGTGTCTGGGCATGTAAGGAGCCTAGAGGGATCTGATTCCCATAGGACTAGAGCTATAGGTGGCTGTGAGCCACCCCATGTGGATGCTGGGAGCTGAACTCAGGTCCTCCTTGAGAGCAGTGCACACTCTTAACATGTTGAGCTAGGTTCCCAGTCCCACTCCCAGCTGGTACTGCCATATATGCTTAGAACTGATTGTTTGATTGTGTGGAGATAGCAGGTTTTCTGTTTCACTAATCAGTATCCCACATTTTAAGATTCCTGTATCTAGAAAGAGCTTATATTTCTCTGTTATAGCCCTGGCTGTCCTGGAACTCACTTTGTAGACCAGGCTGGCCTCGAACTCAGAAATCCACCTGCCTCTGCCTCCCAAGTGCTGGGATTAAAGGCCTGCGCCACCACCGCCCAGCAAGAGTTTACATTCTTGTTTGTTTTATTTTTTAATTAATTAATTTTTGAGGAAGGTCTCTCTATTGTCCTAGACGTGTTTTGTTCAGGCTAGCCTGTGGATCTGCCTTCCTCTGCCTTGCAGGTGCCAGATTTGAAGGCACCCTGCTATACCCTGCCATGTCAGTAAAGCTTTTACGCATTTTTTTCTTTTCCTTTTTTTCTTTCTTTTTTTTTTTCTTCGAGATAGGGTTTTTCTGTGTAGCCCTGGCTGTCCTGGAACTCACTCTGTAGACCAGGCTGGCCTCGAACTCAGAAATCCACCTGCCACCTGCCTCTGCCTCCCAAGTGCTGGGACTAAAGGCATGCGCCACCACTGCCCAGCTGCTCATTTTTTTCATGTTGGAGATGAAAACAAGGAGACTTGGTTTGGTTGATTTTTAGGTTTGAGATAGTCTGGTGGAGCCCTGATTGCTCTGGAACTTGCAGTGTAGCTGAGAATGGCTTCAGTCACCCTGCCTGTGCCAACAGAGCTTGGTTTCAGGGGTTGCAGGTATGCACACACTCCTACACAAGACTTTATAGTATTTATTTATTTAGCAAGACTTTTAAAAAATATTATTTATTTATTTAGAGACAGAGTCTCAGTATGTAGAACCAGCTGGACTCAAACTCATAGATACCCCACTGCCTTTGCCTACTAAGTGTGGGATTAAAGGTGTGTGTCATACCATACCCAGCCTTGGGGAGAAAGAGTTAAAATTAAAACTCTTATGAACTCCAGTCCTTGTACGTGCTAGGACAATGTTCTGCCCTGAGCTACATCCTCAGCAGGGGCTTTCTCAATGATGCTCACAGCATTGTTGACAGCAGCCAGTGAATAAACACAGTGTAGATCAGTGTAGTGGAATACTATTTAGGCATAAAATAGAAATGAAGTAGTGAGCCGGTGGTGGCACTCGCCTTTAATCCCAGTCCTTGGGAGGCAGAGGCAGGCGGATTTCTAAGTTCGAGGCCAGCCTGGTCTACAGAGTGAGTTCCAGGACAGCCAGGGCTTCACAGAGAAACCCTGTCTTGAAAAAAAAAGAAATGAAGTAGTGATAACAAAGAATGGAAGGATCTCGAAGTTGTGATTATTGGAAAACGTCAGATACAAAGGGCATATGTTGTTAGTGAATCAGTCATCTGGAGTAAGTGGATGCATAGAGAGAGTGGAGGCTGGTGCTTGCCAGGTGCTGGGAACAGGAAAAAAGAACTGTATATTTGCTGTGTGTGGGGTAATGGGAATGTTCTGGAACAAGCTAGGGGTGGTGGCTGCACAACACCTGTCCTGGATTCTGCTGAGTTGTTTTTCTGCCAAAGCCGTTTCCTTCAGCCATCCTCTGTTCTGCCATCTCTTCCAGCCTAAGCAACTGCTAACCTGCTCTCCATTTACAAGCTCTAAACACTTTCTATTAAGAGGACTTCAGCACAGGACATCATCTTTCATTTTGATGGTTTCAGAGTTCATTCTTTTGTTCATGAGCTGGTGTGTGCACACTTGTAGGAACGTGTGAGCATGTCTTTGAGTTATGTATGGAGGCAAGAGGTCAACCTCAGGAGTGGCCCACTATCTGTGCATGTGTATATGGGACCACTATTTTTGTGTGTGTGTGGGGGGTTACAATCACGCCAGGATGTATGTGTCAGGACAACTCATGAGAGTTCTCTCCTTCCACTGGGGGTTTCTGGGTTAAACTCAGGTTCTCAGGCTTGCATGCTAAGCACTTTACCTGCTAAATTGTCTCTCCCCACCCCCCAACACACACATACTTTTGAGATACAGTCTAGGCCAGCTGGCTGGGGAGCTCCTGGAATCCCACTGCCTCCTACCTCCCAGCATGGGGATTATAAGGGTATGCTGCCAGACCGTGGTTTCTATGAGCTCTCGGAGTTGAGCTTATTAGCAGGCACTTCATTCTATCACTGAGTTATCACCCAGCCTTGTAGCCTTGAGCTCAATATCCTTCTTTTTTTTTTTTTGGTTTTTTGAGACAGGGTTTCTCTGTGTATCCCTGGCTGTCCTGGAACTCACTCTGTAGATCAGGCTGGCCTCGAACTCAGAAATCTGCCTGCCTCTGCCTCCCAAGTGCTGGGATTAAAGGCATGCGCCACCACCGCCCGGCAGCTCAACATCCTTCTGCCGAAATCCCTCAAGGTGTGTACCACCAAGCCTAGCCTGGTCTACAGAGTGAGTACCAGGACAGCCAGGGCTATACAGAGAAACCCTGTCTCGAAAAACAAAACAAAACAAAACAAAACAAAACAAAAAGAAATACAAAATGAGTTGTTCAAAAATCCCCTAAACTAGCCAGGCAGTGGAGGCACACACCATTAATCCCAAACATTTATTTATAGGAGTACACTATAGCTGTCTTCAGACACACCAGAAGAGGGCGTCAGATCTCATTACAGATGGTTGTGAGCCACCATGTGGTTGCTGGGAATTGAATCCAGAACCTCTGAAAGAGCAGTCAGGGCTCTTAACCACTGAGCCATCTCTCCAGGACCACCCCCCCATCAGCTTCATTCTTGATAGAGAAACATGGGAGACATGTAACCTGTGCCACTGGACATGTGTAACAGGACTGAAAAAGTTCACACCTGCCTGGTTTGCTGAGCCTCTGCTGGGTTCTGGGTACTGTTAGGGACATTCATATTTGTTTTATTTTTTTCCTCACAGCTGCCCCCTGAGGTAGGTATACCAGCCCCATTTCCATTTTACAGATGTGCAAACTCAAGGTGAAGGTTCCCGTCTTCCTGGCATATGGAGAGGACTGGAACTCATGCTCAGTATGTGTGCGATTCTGCACATGGGTGTGCTCATGCCATGGTCAGAAGACAACTTCACGAAGTCGGTTTTCTCCTTCCATGTTACATGTGGGTTCTGGGAGTTCCTTAGTTTCTTCTCCCAGTAGAAGAAAGTTTCCTAGTAGTCTAAGCTCAACACTTGCAGTCAAGATAGGGTTAAAGATGCGGTGCTAGCCATTTTAGGGAGAATACACCAGAGAGGTGTAGCATCTGCACAGAAGCTCAGCTCTCATTTCTGTTAGAGCATGTCCTGTGTTTTCCTCTGTATCCACCAGGGTTACACGATTCACTTTCTCCTCCCCTCATGGGTGTCTGTCAGGGCTGGCCCTGTGGCATCCTAATTACAGTTCATACCCTGCCAACCTTTGTCCTCTAGCTAGAGAAAGTCTTTATTGAGTTTTCATTTTCTATGAACAAATGAACAAATTAGCTCTCACTGTTCTTCCAGCGCTGAGTGTGACAGTCAGGGTGTGGCACTCACTATCCCACCCCAGAGTGATCAGTCCTCCTCTCTAAAGACTCCAGGCAGACACGTTAATGTCCTGCTGTCTTCTGTGATTTCTTCTAAGACATATGAATAAATTAGTATAACTAAGATTCAGTTAATCCTTCCAAGTCCAGCTCACTGAAATTTTTGATAAAATTCTTGAAATTATTAATTCCAGCAATTATCTAATTTGCATACTGCATCTAACAGAATTCCCATTGGTGTTGTCTTCTTTAGTGTTTGATCCTGTATGTCACTGCAGTGTGCCAGCTTCAGCTCCCTCATTCCTAAGCTTCTGTGTGTGGCTTGTTGACTATTTCAAGAATGCTCACTGAAGTAACACTCTAAAAGTTGGCCATGGCTTCATCTTCTCATTATAAAATAAGTGTTTTTGATCCTTTTTTTTTTTTTTTTTTTTTTGGTTTTTCGAAACAGGGTTTCTCTGTATATCTCTGGCTGCCAACGCAGAGGATCCGCCTGCCTCTGCCTCCCAAGTGCTGGGATAAAGACTTGCGCCACCACTGCCTAGCAATCCAATTCTTTATTTCTGAGAGATTTTTGTTTTGTTCTGTTTTTGTTTTTTATGTTTTTTGAGACAGCAGAGTTTCTCAGTGTAATCAGCCTTGACTATCCTGGACTTGATTTGTAGACCAGGCTAGCCTCAAGCTCATAGAGATCCACCTGGCTCCGCCTCTCAACTGCTGGGACTAAAGGTGTGCGCCACCACACCCATCGTGTTTGAGAGGCATTTGGATGGGACTAAGCAGTCTGATTTAAATCTGTATTTTTATTTTTACCTCTTGACTGACTTGTTTCCTCTGTGCCTGATTTCTTCCTTTCTTTCTGTATTTGCAAGCCACACATCAATCCTAACTAACACTACTTACCCTTAGCCCTGGGTTCTCCATGTAGGTACTGTGTCTTTTATCTCAGTATTCTTCATTCTAACTGTGCTTCATACTTGATAAACACTGCTCTGAGAAAACTCAGGAATAAGTAATTATGATTTGGTTGACTCTTTGGATTCTCACTGTGGCCATTACTCTGGAAAAGAACATATCATTGTGATTAAGGACATGAGCTTTGGAGTCACCTAGGCTTAAGTTGCAGTCTCTTCACCACTCCTGCTTATTGGCCATATGATGCTGTGAAACTGTTAAATGTCCATGAATCTGTTTGCTTCTGTTTAAAATGACTGACAGAAGTAGAATGTCTGTAGCAGCTGTTTTCTATGCTGAAGCTCAGGCCAGAACCTTGGGCATGCCTACCCCACCCCCAATGCCAGCTGGGCAGCCTGCCCCCCACCCCACTTTTATTTATTTATTTATTTATTTATTTAGAAACAGTATCATTAAGTTACTTAGTGACTGGCTTTGAATTTACTCGGTAGCCTTGGGCAGCCACTGGCCTCAGTCTCACAGCAGCCTCCTAGGCAGCTGTATAACAGGCCTGCATCATCAACCTGGATGCTTCTGGCTTTGTGGCCTTGGTAATCTCTCCTCGGAAGCCTCTTCCTCCAGTTCTTCTTCAGCTTTAGACTTATCCTCTGGCAGATTCCTGAAAAGGTATTAAAGCTGGATTTGATAATGCAAGACTCTAAAGGCAGAGGCAGGTAGATCTCTGGGAATTGAGGCCAGCCTGGTCTACCTACATAGTGAGTTCCAAGATAGCCAGGGCTAGAGAGAAACTCTGACTCAGAAAAAAAAATTTGTGCTAATCCCCAAAGCAGCTATATGTCATTTTTAACACTTAGCCAAGTGTAGTATTTCAGGACCACACATAACATAGGCTTTTCCCCTTCATGGCTGCCATTCATTTTTAACAAACTTAGGTGCATTCATTTTTATGTATGGAGCATGTGTGTGTGTGTGTGTGTGTGTGTGTGGCTGCACAGGCGCTGGCTGGAATTTCTCTTTCTGTCATGTGGTTGCCAAGGAAAGTACCTTTATACCCTGAGCTATCTGGATGACCTGGGATTATCATCCTCATCTCTGTGGTGTCTTATGGCAGTACATTCCTAATATTGGCATCTTGTGGGTTTTTCTTCTTCTACAAAATCTGTGGTGAATGTCCTTAAACCTGCTTCTTGCATTTTATGTTTCCTTTTGCTATATGCTAAAGAATTAGACTGCTTGCTCCTCTAGACAGACTTAGATGACAGAGGAATAGTTTTGAGGGGGACAGAACAAAGGCTAAACTATCCAGATACCGAAGAAGCCTTTCTTTATTCAGTTGAGTCTTTGTTGACCATGGTCATCATATATTTGCTTAGCATTTGCTAAGGGCTGGGGAATAGCTCAGTGGTTAAGAGCAGGAGTTGCTCTTCCAGGAGACCTTGGTTTGGTTTTAGCACCCACATTGATGACAACGCTCTGTAACTTCAGCTCCTAGGACATCTGACTCCTGGCCTCTGCTGGCTCCTGCACTCATTACACATGCTTACACAGAAACATACACATAATCTAAAATAAAAATTAAACCTTAGGGCTGGAGAAATGGCTCAAAGATTAAGAGCACTGGCTGGCCTTCCAAAGGTCTTGAGTTCAATTCCCAGCAACCACATGGTGACTCACAACTATCCGTAATGAGATCTGGTGCCCTCTTCTGTTGTGCAGGCATACATGCAGGCAGAACACTATACATAATAAAATAAATAAATCTTTTCAAAAAATTAAATCTTAGCCGGGCGGTGGTGGCGCATGCCTTTAATCCCAGTATTTGGGAGGCAGAGACCGGCGGATTTCTGAGTTCAAGGCCAGCCTGGTCTACAGAGTGAGTTCCAGGACAGCCAAGGCTATACAGAGAAACCCTGTCTCGAAAAAACAAAAACAAAAAATTAAATCTTAAAAAAAAAAAATTACTGGATGGGTTGGAGAGATTGCTTAGTGGTTAAGAGTACACTCAATTCTATGCACCTACAGAGCCGATAATCTCCTGGTCTCTTCTGGTCTCCACATAATGCACAGACATACATGCAGGCAAAGTTCTTTATGTAGAATTTTAAAATATATTTAAATTAAAAAAAATTATTAGAGCTGGTGAGATGTCTCAGTAGGTAGAGCAAGCCTGGTCACCTATGTTGGGTCCCCGAGACCATATAAGGGCAGAAGGAGAGGAGGGATGACCAATCCCAAACAACGTGGAGTTTCCTTGTGTCAGCTCTCTGCAAAGCTAGCTCCCTTGTTGAGTCTTTTTCTTTGGGTTTTTTTTTGGTTGGTTGGTTTGTTTGTTTGTTTTTTGAGACAGGGTTTCTCTGTGTAGCCCTGACTGTCCTGAAGCTCACTTTGGCTGGCCTCAAACTCAGAAATCCACCTGCCTCTGCCTCCCGAGTGCTGGGAGTAAAGGCGTGCGCCACACTGCCTGGCTCCCTTGTTGAGTCTTTGTCTGTAGTGCTGATGTGGCTGTTGCAGAATCCAGCTGAGGTCTCAGAGCTAAAGTGATTGACAGTTCAGATGGTTTGCCACAGGTGTGGAGGTATCGTGACTCCTTCAAGTGCTTGCTGGGTGCTCCCCTTGGTTATGAATCACTATGCTCTGAGTCTTTCCCCATTCAGGGCTTCTTTAGTGCAGTGGAGCAGGACCAGCTCCCCATGTTGGAAGTTAATGAGTGGGGTGGCGGGCTATTTTAACAGTGGAGTCAGACTTCTGAAGGCACCTACTCCATCTCCCACGGCTTGATAGATTTTCTGTTTTCCTCCTAGGTAATTAAATGCTTGTGTTGTGGACCTGGGCTTGGCTGGAATGTGCAAGGGTCTTGAAGATCCTTCTGTAGCTTCCTCCTGTTGAACTATTAGAGAAGATGGCAAAAGTCAACATAACCAGAGACCTCACTCATAGGCAAATCAAGGTAAGCAGCGGCCCTTTCTCCCTGCCACAGTGCATCTCAACCTTCCTAATGCTGACCCCCAACTATAACATTATTTTTGTTGATACTTCATTAGTAGTCTACTGTTACGAATCAGAATGTAAATATCTGTGTTTTCTGATGGTCTTGAGTGACCCCCTGTGAAAAGGCTGGTCCATCCTCAGAGGGGCCACGACCCACAGGTTGAGAACTGCAGCCCTACAAATTCATTTAAAGATGAAAATAGGGCCGAAAAACCGGGACAGACAGACAGCCCTAGAGTTGATGACCTACCCAGTCATATAGCTTGCTAGTAGCACGGTGAGGATGAATTCAAGGTCACCTGCCCCATCCAAATTTTTTAAGTACATGGAATTCATGGAGGTTCCCATCTCTGTACTTGTGCCTCCATTGCTAAGATGAATGTAGGTAGGTGTGCCATCAGAGTAGAGAAGATGTCCTTGTGGTATGCATACAGGAGCATAGATGATAGCCTCTTCCAGGCCTCAACTGGAAATTCAGGCATGGGAGCCGCAGAGGCTTAGAGTTTAAAGCAAGGCATATGTGGGTACAAAGCCCAGGCTGGTGTCTCAAGCTCCATACACCACTGAGCTGAGTAGTGTGGCCACCCACAGACTGCTCGTGTTGCTTGCCTGCACTCTAGTTTTTCTGTTAAGTGATAATATCTTTGAAAAGTTAAATGATAGAGCATTTTAAAGCTAAAAAGAAAAATTAGTAGTCAGGGGGCGTGGTGATGCCTACCTTTAATCTCAGCCCTCAGCGGACAGGTCCCCATCCATGAATTCAAAGCTAGCTTCATCTACATAGAGAGTTCCAACTAGGGCTGCATCCTAAGACCCTATTTTCTTTCTTTTTTTCTTTCTTTTTTTCTGAGACAGGGTTTCTCTGTGTAGCCCTGGCTGTCCTGGAACTCACTCTGTAGACCAGGCTGGCCTCGAACTCAGAAATCCACCTGCCTCTGCCTCCCAAGTGCTGGGATTACAGGCATGCGCCTCCACCGCCTGGCAAGACCTTGTTTTCAAATACAGAATTATCTACCAAAGGATTAAGCTTTGGTGATCATGTGGATAAATTGGATGGACTCAGGGTAGTGTATGCCCTGATAGGAACCAAATGCTTGGTGTGCCTTAGTCTGTACGTTTGTCTGTCTTACCTTGTATCATTGAACCTTTTAGGTGTACCTTTACAAGTTCTGGGAGATTCTAGTGGACCAGGCGACCTTAAAGACAAAGAACTCTTTTTTAGAAGCTCATAGTCAGGTTATTTTGGTATGTGTATATGTGTGCCTTCACAGTGTGTCCCCTGAACGTAACACTTCATCCGTACTAGAGAAGCAGTCCTCATCTGCTCGGAATCTTTTCTGTTTCTTTGAATTCTTTATTACCTTTTCTGTTTCTCACTGTGTTCAGCATAGGGTTAAATATAGAAAAATTGGATATATTGGAGGTTAGAGAGGTAGCTCACTGTGTTTAGAATACATTGCTTTTCCAGAGAGCTCAGGTTTGATTCCCAGTATCCATATGGTAGCTTACAAGTGGTTATAATTCTATTTTCAGAGGATCTGACACCCTCTTCTGACCTTTGTAGTAGACACAGGCATGCACATGGTGCACAGATGTTCACGGAGACAAAACATCCATGCACATATACTAAATTTTTAAAAAAGATAGTGACTAAATAATACTGAATTGAATCCAAGGAAATATAAGTTTGTTTTTGTTCCCAGGAGCGGGGTGCCCTAAGCTTTGAGCGGCGGTATCACGTCACAGACCCTTTTATCCGGCGGCTGGGCCTCGAAGCAGAGCTTCAGGTAAGAGATCTAGTTTGCATCCTAGACGCAAACATCCTGCTTTCCATCCTCTGCATGCAGAGATCCATCTGCTGCTCAGTTCTGGAGTTACAGGTGCATGCCACCACGCTTAGTGTGGGTGAGTAGGTATGTTTATGTGTGTGCAGGCACTCTTGGATACCAGAGGCATCAGATCCCCCTAGAGTTGAAGTTACATGCACTTGTGAGACACCTGATATGGGTTCAGGAACTGAACTCGGGTCCTCTTTATAGACAGTATTTACTCAAACTGCTGGCTCATCTTTCCAGCTCCTGGGTTTTTTTTTTGTTGTTTGTTTGTTTGTTTGTTTGTTTGAGGCAGGTTTCTTTGTGTAGCCCTGGCTGCCCTGGAACTTGATCTATAAACCAGGCTGGCCTCAAACTTAGAGATCCCCCTGCCTCTGCCCCAGGAGCTCTAAAATTAAAGGTGTTAAACACCCAACTTGATTTTCTTAATATTATACTTCAGTAAGTTGCATATATTATGCTCTCATCCCTTAATATGCTTGGGGGATTTTTCTAGAACTTCCCACAAGTACAAGTATCTTCAAGAGCTCCCAGGTTTTTTGTTTTTTTAAAAAAATAAAATAATTTGTCAGCTGAGCAGTGGTAGCGCATGCCTTTAATCCCAGCACTTGGGAGGCAGAGGCAGGTGGATTTCTGAGTTCAAGGCCAGCCTGATCTACAGAGTTCCAGGACAGCCAGGGCTATACAGAGAAACCCTGTATTGAAAAACCCAAAAAAAAAAAAAAAAAAACAATTTGTCAATTTACATATAATCTACAAACATATTTCTGAACACACCAATTCTAGATTGTTTATACTGCTTAATACAGTGTAAATGCTGAGTAAATAGTTGTTATACTGTATGGTTTCCAAAGATGATGAGGAAAAAATGTCTATAGGCAGCTGCAGCTGCCATAATCCTAACTCTTGTTTTCCCTCTGTGCTTGGTTGAGTCTACCCATATGGAACCTGCCAATATTGGAACATGTCTCACCTGCTCTCTCCAGTTGCCTTTTTTGTCCTTCTCTTCTTACTATTTTGATACAGTATCTATAGCCAAGATTTGAGTTTACTTATATGTCTCTGTCCTTGAACCCCTGACCTTTCTGCGTGCAAGTCCCCACTGTTGGAATTGGGCTACCATGCCTGTTTTTGATTGCCTTTTATTCCATTTTGTTTCTTGTGTAAATTGAGCATAAATACAAATTAGATTGAGTTAAGTTGGCATGTCATAGAAGCGCCATGGGCTTTATGTAAGCTGTAAAATGGTAGTGGCAAGATGAGCCTTAAAATGTCTTATGTATATATATGTGTATGTGCATGTATGTATGTATGTATGTATGTATGTATGTATGTATGTATGTATGTATGTATATGCTGCTGTGAGCATTCATCTACACATTTTTGTAGAGACATACTTTTAGATCTCTTTGGGATATACCCAGGAATAGAGTAGCTGACTTACATGGTAATTCAGTATTATTTGATACATTCTTTTGACAGGATCTCATAGTATACCCACAGCTGCCCTTGAGCTTCAAGCCCTCCATCTCAGCCTGCAGGGTGCTGGAATTAGATGCATGCCCCAAGGCCTCACCTGGACAGCTACATAGTCCCCCCTCCCCATAAAGATTTATTTATTGATTACATATAAGTACACTGTAGCTGTCTTCAGACACTCCAGAAGAGGGAGTCAAATCTCATTATGGATGAGCTACCATGTGGTTGCTGGGATTGGAACTCAAGACCTTCAGAAGAGCAGTTGGTGCTTCCAACCGCTGAGCCGTCTCTCCAGTCCCCCATAGTTTTCTTTTTTAAGTTTCTGTAATTATTGTCTTTGTGTTCTAAGACTGTTCTTTTTTTTGTTTTTTGTTAGTTTGTTTGTTTGTTTGTTTTTGATTTTGTTTTTCAAGACAGGGTTTCTCTGCATAGCCCTCGCTGTACTGGAACTCATTCTGTAGACCAGGCTGGCCTCAAACTCAGAAATCCCCCTGCCTCTGCCTCACAAGAGCTGGGATTAAAGGCGTGCGCCACTACTGCCCGGCTTTCTAAGACTGTTCTTGAATTCCTGGCCTGCACACGTGTGGAGGTGAGATGACAATCAGCTCTCTCTGTTCGCTATGCAGGTCCCTGGAATCACACTAAGGTCACTGGGTGTGTCTCCTCCATCTCCACCCTCTTCTCTTTCTCATTAGACTTTCAGGGTTGTATCTCTGGTATCATTGCTGACTCAAGGTCATGGAGATCTATATTTGTGTTTCTTCCAAGAGTTTTATGGTTTTAGAGAATAGGGAGTTGGTGGGGGGCAAAGTTAAGGTCCCTAAGGGGGTTCGTACTTCATTCTTAGGGTTTGGTTGTAAGCTCAGCCTTTAATACTGAGACTTTTCTTCACCTTGACCCTTCAGACTTTGGTCATTCATGGTGTTGTCCAGGATAAGGGCCACACCACTGAGCTCC